>PVJH01022406.1:0-36708 GCA_004026705.1 Nesogale talazaci
CCCAGCTTCTCTGTGCCTTCCAACAGATAAACCCAAAGGAAAGAAAAACAAGGACCAAAAACCTTGGTTCTCCCTTTCGGAAAACCAAAAGACATTTGACCTCACACCCCTGTGTGTGTCCTGCAGAGACAGGCAAAGTGTCCTCAGGACTCCAGGTGAACGATACAAACCCACGGCCTGCACACACACACACACACACGAGCCCAGCTGCCACTCCGACCGACCCACAGTTGGCCTGCATCCCATCTTTTGTTTTCAAATGTAAAGCCATCTTAAAAGTGCTGTAAAGCGGTCCCACGTGGTCATTGTCAACGCCTTGGCCTTGATACAAGTAAAGGGGTTTCGAGGGTTTTCACGGTACATGATGCAGGCTTTGTCTTACAGAAATGCTGCCCAAATCCTTTAGATCCTGCTCTCTTCGCTGCGGTGCTCCATGGCTCGTTCCGGGAACCAGGGCGAGCCCACTGGTCGAGGAGACCAGAGCTGTGACCACGTGGTCAGCGACCACCTCGGGGCAGACGGCACATTCCTGTCTGCACGGCCCTCTTTCCTGTCATCGAGCCTGTTCATGTCACAGGTGCCCTCCTTAGGGTACTCAGGGTGATAGGATTCCAGGAAGAATACTTCTGAGATGCAGTATTTATCAGATGAAGCCTTCTTAGCAGTACCTTTCCTTTGAGGGGCACCTAAGAGCCCAGAGCCAGGCTGGCGTTGGGGGGGGGGAGGTACTTCCGTTTCTATGTCCTCACGGGTACGGAGACCAAAAGTTGCAGGGTGACCATGTGGCTGTGCCCGCAGGGCCCCCAGGAAGGAGGTCCTTTCTCAGCCTCCACGGGTCCCTCTCCAGGCAGGCCAGTGGACAGTGTGTCTGCTGACCTGGCTGGGGATCTTTGTTTCCTCCCCCCCCCCCCCAACACACACACACACACATGGAGGCAGACATCTAGGAAGCAGGGAGAGGCGGTGTCTCACGTTCTCCATTGTCCAAGTGTGAGTGCCATGCCCAGCCGAGACCTTTCTTCCCACGCACACGTGGGATGACGTCACACAAACCTCAAAAGCCGCCACTCAGCTGCAAGAGGAGGAACATTTTCATGCCTGTTCTGGCTTGTGAAGCGCGCCCAGGCTGCTGCCCCTGAAAAGGAAGAGTTCAAACCCAGGGCTGGGCCAGGCCACTCCTGGGAGGCCCCAGCCTTCTCTCTGTGATGTGTACCAAGCTCCCTGAGCCAGCAGGCCCCGTGGAAGGCTGACGGGGCCCCAACTTCCTCATCCCTCCGACTCCGGGGCCTGTTGCCTTCTGACCCTGCATGAGACTGGCTGGACCAGGCTCTTACAACGGCCTCAGCCCTGCACCACAGATGCTGGGAGAGGGCGGCTCTTGTGCCAGAACAGTGCTGCCACCATCATCCTTCTGCCTTCCCGCTGGAGGCCCTCCTGGCAGGGTACACAGTAGGCCCCAGGAAGCCCGGGGTCTCAGCGACTCCCACCTGGTCAGATCACAGTGAGTCTGCCGACGCAACAGCAGCTAGCTACCTCCTGCTGCTGGAGGGCCACACATCGCTCGGTGGGACATGACCATCCTGCCGGTCGGCCCGGGTCCCGCTTCCAGCAGCATGCACGGACTCACACTGCAGGTCTCGGTGTCACCTCTCAGTCCTTCCCACGAGACAGAGAGCGGGCATCTTTGCCCTGCCGTTGTGGCTGTCCTAGCTACCGATGGTTCAATAAGCATCACTCTGATAAGCGCGGGGACTCAGAAACAACCAACCAAAATCTGGTGACTCTCCTGGTGACCGTCGTGCCCGGTGCTCCCCCTGTCTCCGACCACCTTCTGCCCGTGGTGCTCCTCCAGCCTGCTCAGCCAAATACATTTGCCACCACCATCCCACCCTGGACTACTTCTCATTTAAAAGGGCGTTGGTCATGTACAATCAGTTTGTCTCCGCTAGTACAATTCTCCTAACTTACGCTGAAAGTTGCTACCAGTGTCTGCTTCTTGCCGGCCTAATCCGCAGCCTCCTGCCAGAGTGACATGGTCCGGATGATCACGGGCTCACACTCTGAGGACGTGAGCGCCCACTCGCCAGAAGTCAAGAATCTGGCACAGCAAGGTGGCTTCCATCTGCCCTCGGGGCCGCGCGCCGGGTCCCTGCTTTGCACGAGGACACTCCCGCTCTCTTGGACCAGCCCAGGAGAGTGCGTTCCCCGCAAGCATCTCTAGAGGAGACCCTGCCTGGGGAGCCGTCTGTGCAGTTCCGTGGGGCCGGCAGATGGCGCGCAGGATCCCAACTCAGGGTGACACCTCGCCCTGGAAGCCCATGGGGCAGTTCTTCCTGCCCTACAGGGTGGCTGCCTGTTGGCATTGGCTCGGCAGCATGTGACAGCAAAGCCAGCTGGGCCGTTCCCCTGCGACAGCTTTTGTTTAGCAAAGCAGTGAAGGGCCTCTGTGCTCACGGCGGTGTACTCGGGGCTTCAAGGAGCCCCATGAAAGGAGAGAGGGCACCGAAGAGACATTTACGGCACAGGACCAGCCAGCCCAGGGGTCCTCAAGGTCAGGTGGGCGGTTGGAGGGGAGGCCCGTTGCTTGCTTATGTGTGTGGTGACTCTAAAAACACAGGGATGGCCGTCCCCGGCACAGTGCAGATGAAATTTACAGCGGCATAAACCAGCACATTAACTTTATAGCTTCAGCCATTTATACTGCTTTGGTTTGCTAATTTTTTTCACGTACCTTTTTATGTTACAGCCTATGTTGACTTTTGTACACACTTCTTTTGTCAGGGTTCTGCAGGTAGCCACCACCCGAAAAAGTCACAGTTAGGAATCCTATCTCCAATAAATGGTATGCAATGAGTACACAGATTGCCTCGTCTGTTACTGCAAATGTTACAAAGCTGGAAGGAGAAAAAATACCTCATTATAAAAATGTCATACTCTCATTCACCGAGGAAGAGCCTCTGGAAGAGGACATGGGACACAGGGAGACAGGGGTGCTGCCAGCCCCAGGCGACCTGGGCAGACGAGGGAGGGAGGGAAAGAAGGCGGGACCAGAAGATGTTCACACACTCGAGGCAGGAACAGAACGAGGTGCATGCTGCCCAAACGACTCGAAAATCAAATTTACAAAGCTCACCTTGTTTACATAAGGGAAGAATCCAGAAAAACAAGCAGGCACAGTGACATGACCAGCAGACAAGACTGAATCAGATTAAACGGAGCTTATCCAGGATGAACATCTAAGGCTAATGGGTGTCTGTTTACAAAGAAAACATGGCATATCCAGCTTCATGAGAAAGGAAGGGCCGGACATTCCAGGGGAAGAGATGCATGCAGTGGTCACGGCGGGCCTTTGATCTCACCCCTGTCCACGGGACAGCATGCAGACCAGGAGACGGCCAGTACCTGAGGCTGCGCTGCCTAGTTGGGGAAGGGGAGTCAGCATACATCACACACACCATTCCCAAACACAGATGCTTGACAGCAGTGGTTCTCAACCTGCGGCTCGAAAACCCCCTTTGGGGGTTGAAGGACCCTTTCACAGGGATCACCCAATTCAAAACAGTAACACAATTATGGTTATGAAGTAACAAGGAAAATAGTTTTATGGTTATAAAATGAACCACAACATGAACTCTAAGAAAGGGTCACGGCATCAGGAAGGTTGAGAACCACTGCTTTGCGGGAGAGGGGAAAGTGGAATATTATGGCACAAGAGAAACCTCAAATCCCACCTGGTGTGAGGCCTCCAACTACAAGGCACTACAGCTATAAAAAGTCCTTAAAAAGAAGAGGGGCTGAGCTCCGGTGGCGTAGTGGTTGTGCGTGGGACTGCGGCCCACTGGGTTGGAGGTTCAATTCCAGCTCACAGGAGCAAAGGCTGGGCTTCCTACTCCCACCACCTGAGGGCAGTGATGCCTTAAAAAAAATGAAGAGAGTGTGGTCATCAGCACAAATTGATTATGTAGGAAATGGCAGCTGAAAGTACCAGAAGCCATGGCAATGATTCCCAGATATCTTGCTCCCTAAAACCCACTGCACAGGACACCCCCCACCCCCATGAGAAATTTCAATTCGGTGGGTCTAAGCACATTTAACAAATATCCCAATTGAATCTTTTCATTGAACAAAATTAGAAAAATTTCCAGGGCGGGGGCGGGGAGATAGTAACAACTAAAGCAGTGCTGAAAGGAAAATTCATAGTCCTAACTCTACATTACTAAATGGTAATGTCCAACACACACCAAAAAAAAAAAAATGTTAGCTGGAACGAAATAAACCTAAGACGATAGAAGGAATGAAGTTGTAGAAGTGGAGAGTTGGCTGAGCCCCGGTGGCACAGTGGTTGTGTGTGGGACTGTAGTCCACAGGGTTGGCAGTTCAGATCCAGCAGCAGCTCTCCAGGAGCAAGGCTGGGCTTCCTACTCCCACCAGGGCAATGATGCCCCCCCCCCAAAAAAAGTTTAAATTTATTAGGATAAAGACAACTAATGCAACCATCAACTGCTGCTTTGAGGGGGATTAAGCCACACCGTGAATGCAGTTAATAATGACTGACACGGTCGCCCCTACGATGGGCTCAGACATGCTCATGATGATGCAGACCGTACAGGAGAGGGCGACAGTGCCTCTCTCCAATCCACGCGGGTCAGAGCCAACCCTGCAGCAGCCAATGCAATCCAGTGGAGGAAAGAGGCGAGAAAGGCCAAGTCCACCCTAATCCAGTGAGGTCATCATGGGAACACAGGGGTCCCAAGAGTAGCCTTCGTGTCCTTGGAAAGATAAGGACGGCTTGATAGCTACGACCTTAACAATCCACGTGACCACAGTCAGAGGTCAGAGTGAAGAAAAAGACACTGGGTTGCTCACCTAGTTTACTATCTGCTAGCCCCTGGGTCGGCTACCTGGTTCTGCTTTGCCAAACACACACGAGTGGGCGTGTCTCAAGAACAGAAATGGACCCACAGTTCCAGAGGGTAGACACTGAATGCACTGTGGCCATTGTCAGTCCCCAGATCCCTGTGTCCGGTCTGCTCTGTCTCCAAGAACTCAGAAGTGGTATTTTAGGTCTGGCTCAACGCAGGCCAGACCTCACGCATACTGACAAAGGAAGACAGGTGGAGAGAACACAGACAATGCATAACAATTCAACAGTTAAAAATCTGAAAAAGAAACCAAAGAACTTAGAGATGGTTGTTCGTGGGAAATCAAATCCACAAATACATCGCCATACTTTCTAGGTGTTGGTTTTAGGCAAAATTAAGCTCCGTGACCCAAGATCTTCCTGTGTCCTACTCAGGTATGGCAGTCATCTGAGGTGACCTTGGCCCTTCTCTTTGGGGGCCCTGGGCCACCCCCGACAGCAGAGTGACATGATGAGGGGCAGTGCCACATGGGGAGAAGTGAGATCTTGACTCCCAAGGGGCAAGCGCCACCCCTACTCACCTGGCACTGGAGCCCAGTGGTCATGACCCAGAGAGAGGGCAAGCCGATGCCCATAGGAGGGAGGTGTCCATGCCACCTGGCGAGGGCTGGAGGTACAGCCTGAGACGGGCCAGGAAAGCGAGCGGAGGGGAACGTCAACACGGGTCACAAAAAGGCAGTCAGGTTGGGACTGGCCTCTGACAACATTCAGAGGGGTCTTTTAAATCCCATCCAGCAGATCTAAAGGGACATTCCCTCACTCAGAAGGTGAAACACTTGGATCCTCAAGTATCGACGGGCAGGACTCTTAACTGGCCTGGAAACCCTTCCATCGGGCAGGGAGTCTATACAGGGGGATACAGATGAGGACCACCCATGTCAGTGCCATCAGCTGGGGTGCTTTTTCTCCATACCCCCTTCCCACCCCCAAAACACACACACAGACACGTCTGCAAGTTTCAATTACCTGCTTGCTGGTCTCCCGCGCAGACCCCTATGGCTGGTCTCCTGGCCAGCACCCATCTAGGAGATGTGGCATGGTTTGTTCCACTGGTCCAGGGTGGGGAAGGCTTCTCTGCTGAGGGCCATGGAGCTCTCTATCTAGAACACCCTTCTCAGCCACGCCGGTCATCGCTCAGCTCTGCCCCGATGGTGTGCGTGCTAGACTGCCGCTCTTTGATGGACGTGTTGTGTGAGCTGGGGTTGGTGGTTTTGAGGGCTTTCTGGGACCGTCAAGCCAGTCATTCCCCTCCCCTGCACCCCTTACTTTCTGGGCCAACTTCTAAAGGTAACCTGGGTTGGTTTTCTGGTTCTGCTTTACCAAAAGCACACGAGTGGGCGTATCTCAAGAAGAGAAATGGACTTGAGGGTAGACATTGAATACACTGTGATCATCCTCTGTGCCCAGATCCCTGTGGCTGGTCTGCTCTGTCTCCAAGAACTAGCTACGAGGTAACTACCCCGCACTGGAGGCTTTGGACTGCATCCCACAGGTGTGGCTGCAGGTCCCTCGTACGTGTCCGTCAGTGGCAGGTCAACCCCCAAAGCGTTCTGTGCTGGAGATGAGACAAGGTTTCACTTGGCCCCTGGCCTGGGTGTCCTGCCATCCCGCTGGGGCTACGTGTGCTCAGACATGTTCTTTGACCGAGCAGAGATTGCACGTAGGGCTTTGGACTCAAGGCCAAAAACCAAGGAGGGGACTCCAGAAGATGTCAACCTCCAGCAAGGGCCCAGGCCTGGCCATGCCACATGGAAAGTCGGACGGGAGCAGGAGAGGTGGCCAGAGACCAGCTGCGGGGCCGCAGTGCTCGTGTGGCTGTTGGTGAGACCCCCGTCCATAGACACTGTATTTCCTAACTTCAGAAATCACGCATCCGGCAGACACCCAGTGATACAGATACCACCACCACCACCACTTCACACCACACACACATACACACGTAGGTAAAAAGATGTATTTCAAAGTGGGAACAGTTGTATGCTACAATAAAGTCACTGTGAATCTTCAACTAAATAAAAAATCAAACCGTTCCCCTCTGAGGTGGGGCTCTTCGGCCCGTGGCCCCCCGGCTGTGCTCTGTTCCTGGTCCCCTGGGCACTCAGCAGGCAGATTTCTTCAGCCCCTGCTGCCTCTTCCTGTCTTCCAGTAAGGAGATGACGTTCTAGACAGACGGAGCAGACGGGAAGGTGACCTTGCGTGCTGGCGGGCTCTGCAGTGGCTGAAAGGGACTCAGGGTTCGTCTGGAAAGGTGAAGGTCCCAACCTGTCTGTCGAACACTCGGGCCATCTCGAGGACGCCTTTGCCAAACTGAAAGAGGAAAAACGGAAAGAAGGAAGGAAGGAAGGAAGGAAGGAAGGAAGGAAGGAAGGAAGGGAGGAAGGAGCGGGCTGGTATTAATTTGTACCCCCACACACACTGGTGTTTCAAAGAACGGGTGGGACAGCCCCACTTTCATTCTATTTTTCTGAAGCCCCCTCACTTCCTGGAGAGAAGTCTGTCTGTGAAGAGGGGGTCACCTACCTCGTTTTTCACGCCTGCGTCCGCCCCTTTGTCCAGCAGCAGCTGCACCAACTCTTCGTGGTTATTTAGCACAGCCACCTAGACAGCGACAGGGGAGGCATGAGCGGGCCGGGCCTGGGGACCTTGCAGGGACAAGCACGTGGCCACAGCCTGCCTGTCTGCGTGACGACGTGGGAGAGGCACAGAGGGCAGCCCCTCCTTTGTTTCCACAGGTCTGTTGGCCGGAGGTTTGGGCTGGCGGGCGGGGGGGAGAGGGCGGAAGAGGGGGCTGGGGCCGGAAACCCTTCGAGACGGTGTTGCAATGGGCAGCAGCGACAATTTCCCATGACGCCCTAAGAGGCCCGTGGGGGCAAGCCTACAACCAGACCTCAGGGCTGCTCCAACTCCCAAGCATTGCCTCCTGAGAGGGGAGATGAAGGGAAAAATCCCTGACCTTGCTCCAAACCCGGCCCAGGGCGGTCTCGGGAAGCAGGGCCTACCATCAGCGGGGTCTTCCCATCCTTGTCTTTCACGTTCACGTCCGCTCCAGCCTCAATCAGGAGAGAGGCGACATTCTGGTTTCCGGAGACGGCGGAGGTGCGCATGAGGGGTGTCCACCCCAAGCCGGTGTCCACCACGTCTACCTGGGAGGCCGGGCCGAGAGCCGCTCCTAGCTCTGTTTCCCCCCCCTTCAAATTATGCCCCTTACACCTGACTGTCCTAACCCCCTGTGCGGCACGGGTTCTTTCTGGGCTGGACAGCACTGTGCGCGCTGGGTCCACACACACAGGCTCAGCGAGACGGTCCGTTTAGACCACGGGATTCCCCACTGGCATCACCACGCCTGTCCACCGGAGGGAAGGAGAGAGAAGGCCCGTGAATGTTATCACCGGTGTCTCAGCTCCTGGGAAACTGGCCGCTGCAGCCGCTGCCTCTTCTCCCTTCCTGCCGTTCCCTGGGCCTGGCTGCCTGTCTCCTACCCCGTCCCAGAGTCACGCGGCTGAGGGGGAGCCCTACCTCACAGCCATCCTGGACCATCCACTCGATCACTCTGCAGTGGCCTCCGTCGGCCGCCCAGTGCAGGGCAGTGCACCCTCCACGGTCTCGGCTGTCCCAGGAGGCGCCGTGCCTGCGCAGGTACTTCACCACGTCCAGGTGGCCGGCGTAGCAGGCCAGCATGAGGCTGCAAGACAGGGGGCCCAGCACTGGACGGGGCGTGCAGGGCCCAGCGATCAGCCTGCTCACAGCCGCCAGACACAGCTCACACCGGCCGCCACGCTGCTGGGCGAGGGGCTGAGTCGATTCTGATACACGGAAGGACCCTTGTAGGTGGGCCCTGTAGGGCAGAACTGACCCCCAGAGCACACCCCCCCCCCGCCTTTGGATGCCGTCTTGATGGGAGCTGACACCGGCACCTTTCCTGGGAGCCAAAGAGTGCATTCTGACCACCCACCTTTGGGGTCACAGCTCTCTCACGTCTGCTCCTCCTGCGCAGAAGGTGGACCTTCTCCTCAGCTGAAGCCCGGAAAGGAGGGCGGATGCACAGGCCAAAGCAGACATGCACAGCCAGAGCCTGACCCCGCTTTTCATTTCCCACATGGACGTTGGCCGTTTTCAAGTGTCTGCGCTGGGGTCAGTTTTAGAGGCTCTTTTCCTCCTACTTCAGAAATTGTTTCCATTAAATGATCGCATCTCTTTATTAGAATAGCCTCATGTCTGAGCCGTTGTCCTCCTGTGTCTTTCTGGCTCCAGCGTCCCCTGGGCCTTTAGCAAGCCCCTGGCAACCTTCTCCTTGCGTCTTGTTCTTCCTTGAAATCAGGCTGGCCTTCTCATCGGGAGCTTCTGAGTTGGAATGGGTTTGATGGCGGGGCAGGGGGCTGTCATGGGCATCTCTGCTCAATCATTCTGATTTCTAATTAATCGATTTCTACTTCTAATCATTTCGTCCCTAATATTTATTATCTCCCCCCCCCCATTTGCATCTGTGTTGCTCATTTTCCTGCTTTCTCTAAGTTGGTTGCTTAGTTTGACCTTGACCAAGGAGTCGTACCAGTTGCTTGGAACATGGCGAATTTATAAGGTGACGTCCCAACTGTTCCTCGCTGAGCCCCGGTGGTGCAGTGGTTGAGTGTGCAACTGCAGCCCATAGGATTGACGGTTCAAATCCAGCAGCAGCTCTGCAGGAGCAAGGCTGGGCTTCCTACTCACACCAGAGGGCAGCGATGCCACACACAAACTGTTTCTCGTTTCAGTGGACTATTGCCTTTGTGCAGGGAGGGCGTGACTGCCGATGAGGAATCATGCGACCCTCCCTGAAGGTTCCGAGGCTGTAACTGCTCACGGGCGTGGACAGCCTCATCCATCTCTCGCAGAGCCTCTGGGGGATTCAAACTGCTGACCTTGCAGTTAACAACCCACCTTGCGACCACGAGACCACCTCGGGGGAGGAGGTATAGTACTTGGCAGGCCCGTGCATTAGATCTGTGAGGCTGGTGACACTCTTGTACGACAAGCTCGTGTGTCTTCTGAAAACATTCTTACGGCTATAAAGAATCTACCATGTTTCTTCTGTGTGAGGATGATTTTCTTTGTCCTTGTGATTCATGAACTCTGGACCAGGTTCCTGGGTCTCTCTCCTCAGCGCCCCCTGGGACGGGCTCCTCTGTCCAGAGCAAGCCCATCCTCCTCAGCAGGGGCCCCTGCGCTGTCCCTTCTCCGACGGAGACTCCCTCCTTCGTGAGCAGATGCACACGCCCTGCCCTCCAGCCGAGCCCAGCTACGGCGCCCCTGGAAGAACAGAGTGGGACTGCCTCTGTGGTTGCCGACAACTGTAACTCTTTGCACCAGAAAGCCTCGTTGTTCTCCCACAGAGGGGCTGGTGGTTTGGAACTGCTGACCGTGGGGTTAGCAGGACAATGACATCACCACGAGGCCACCAGGGCCCCTCTCAGTGAGCAGAGTAAGACTGAAATACCCCAGGAGCCCCGAAGGAAGGTCACAGTCTGAGCCAGCCACGCACTAGCCAAGGCCCGGCTCAGAGCTGGGGAGAGCGAGCGGCTATTTGCTGGGCACTCAGTACATCAGGGCAGTGGCTCTCCACCTTCCTACTGCTGCAACCCTTCCACACTGTGGTGACCCCTGATGTGGGCGTATCTGCCTGTGGGCGGGCCTGCCTGGAGATGGATAGAGGAGCGGTGTCTCGGTTTCTAAGAACATGGGGAATATGGCCTTGGGCCATGCCGGTGAACAGTCATTCGACCCCCAGGTTGAGAACCACTGATGTGGCAGCTGGAGAAACGACGGGCGTGATAGATGGTGTCCTGTGGCCACCTGCCGAATGGCTGCTCACTGGGTGCAAGACGAGCCCCTTCTGGCCCCCACCGTTCATCTGGAATGGCAGCCCAGGGTGATGCAAGAAGCCCTCGGGGCAGGAGCCGAACAGACCTTGCGTGGGGCAACACCTGCCCAACGGCACCCCACCTGCGCACCTACCTGTCCTTGCCACTCCCGTTCTTCAGGTTCACGTCCGTGCCGTTTGATATAAGGATTTTGACCAGCCTGGAGGAGACACATTTAGAGGAGGCCTCACGACCTGACTGACGTACGGACCCCACAGACCGGGGCTCTCTGGGGGACAGGGCGAAGGTGGGCGGGCGCGCCAACCACAGGGCGCTTCCATAAGTGAGAGAGTCTTCCAGCACGAGCAGGCCAACCCTGCCTTCCCCGTGCGGGGTATCTGTGAACTTCTATATGCTAATGTCTGATGGCAACATGCAAGAGAAATAAAGCAGAAAGCATTAAGGGCACCCCTCCGTAGGGGGCAGTCAGCAACCAAAGGGAAAGGGACATTTTCTCTGCAAAAGTGAAGACAGCCCTGCCTCCAGCACGCACAGTGGGGTCTTCACTCTGCGCACAGTCAGCTCGATGACTGCGGGCACGCTCGGCTGTAAGAAATCGACTGGACTCTCAGTCTACACGGTCACGCCTTAGATCCAAAGAGGGCAGCCTGGAAATACTCTTCAAAGTGTTTTAGAAGTTGTAAATATAACAGTCGTCGGAAAATAAGGTGTTTGTGGATACGCGTGTATTTTCTAATGGGCAAAATGGTCTTGACCTTGGATACAACCGCTTTCAGAGCAGATGATGATGGAGAAGCCAGCAGGGGGCCGGGTCTCGGAGAGCAGAGTGGATGTGGAAGTGTGTGGTTAGGATGGGCGGGCAGGATAAAGGCCCAGTCGGGAAGGAGGGCGAGGTCCCTGGGGTAGACATGAAGGAAGGAGAAGTATCAAAGAAGCTTTGGAGCAGAGAGGAGAGAGTCCATTCGCACATGAAACCTAAAGATTATGATTTGGGTTTCAAAAGGGGGAAAAAAATCTGGGACAAGCCACTACCTCAGAGAGAAAGTAGGCCATGAGAACCCGAGAGATGGACCTGCTCTTCACCCCACCCCACCCCTCCTCACAAAGGCCCTGCTGCTGCGGATTCTCTCTGATCACGGGCCTGAGAAGTGGGTGGAGATGCATACGTGCAACACCTAAGCTTAAGGGGGACAGAGTTCCAGAGATAAAATACAAACACAGGCACCGTGTACTGAAGGAGGATAAGACAAATGTCCAGGCCTGATGAGAGGCACCGGAGAGACTGATAGCTTAGGAATCTGCCTGGGAAGTTTTGTCGGCTAGAACCCCCTTTTAAAAAGCCATCCCAGGGCTGAGCCCTGGTGGCATAGTGGTTGTGCACGGGACTGCAGCCCACTGGATTGGAGGTTCAAATCCAGCAGCAAGGCTGAGCCTCCTACTCCCACCACCAAAAAAATAAATAAATAAATAAATAAACAAGTCATCCCAATTCCAATAGCCCATTTTCCAAGAAGACAGACACACTATGTTCCCTCGTCACTAGCTACCTCCATAATGTCGATAATTAATTATGCAGTGGTCTGCTCTCTCCTTTGGGGTGGTCTTTTTTTAAGCATAGGGGTGCTGGGGAGAGACGGGCAGAGTTTAGAAGCCAGGCTAAGATGCGGCAGGGGACAGAGAAAGGAAGTTGGACACACATGCACGCATGGGCATGCGTGCGCACGCCCAGTCCTTGCGCTTCCCAGCCCACCCTAAACCTGAGAGGAGTGAAGTTGGACTGCCTGCCGGGGAGGAGGCAAGGGCTGTACCTCATGTATCCTTTCTGGGCAGCCACCATCAGTGCAGTGAAGCCGAGCTTGTTGGGGACGTCGACCTTCACGTTGCTGAGGGAACCGGAGGAGAGAGAGGAGTGACCCCTACTGCCTCCCTGGGGCCAGGGGAGGAGGAGGAGGGCAGCAAGGCTGGGCCCCAGTGGCTACTTTCACCAAGCGTCCTACTTACCCTGGGCCGTTAAGTTGGTGTGGTCTCAGACTGCCTATCCTAATATTTTAAGTTTCCAAGGTACAAGCATGGAGAAGCACATTGCTGTAATTTCACTCGAAATAGGTCCTTCTCCTTCGGCTCAAAGCCATTACCCGGGGTGAGGCCGAGCCCCCCAGGCAGAGTACAGTTTCTCTGGATGGCAGGTTCTCCCCCCGCCCTTGGCATCCCACCCCACATCCTCGGCAGAACGTGACCCCCCATGGAGGAAGACACAGAGCTACCAAGACCCAGAGAAGTTCCAGCTGTGGGTAGGGGACCCTCTCTGCTCCAATTTATAAACGTCTGGTTGTGGAAGGTGCTCAGAACTGCCAGGTTAAGAACAAGCTACAAGAGGCTGGCTCGCAGGGCATGTGGGTGGCAGGGTTAGGTCAAGGCCTCACGGAGGCAGGCCCCTTGTTCCCCCTGGGGCCTTACCTGCTGTTTGCACTAGAAAGTTTCCCATGTGGCAATTCTTGGGTGTTATCGGGAACAACACGTAAGCATTTGGAGGGGTGAGAGCTGCCTGAAAGACCATGGGCAGGCACGCCAGGTGCAGACGTTATTTTGGGGAAGCAAGCACAATGCTCCTTCCCTCCTTCTCGGATGCTGCCTAGAACCCTGACACGGCGTCATGGGCAGGGTCTGCCAACAACCATCTCTGCTCAGGGTGCTGAGCTCATAGGGCACTGGAGACCCAGGCCAGGGCCTGGGAATGTTAGGGAAGCAGGAACTGGCTCATGTGCTTCAAGGACTTTTATGAAACACACACACACACACACACACACACACACACACACACACACCGGTAGAATGCTCACCCTCCTTGAAGGATCTGAATAAGCAGCTCTTCATCGTTCACGTTGACGGCGCGATGGAGGTGTTCACTGCTGATGGGTTCTCCTGAGGACATGGGAGGCACACGGTGGTCAGGAGGGGAGATTCCACCCGGCCATGGGGCTCCCACGCCCAGAGGGGGCCGGACCTGTACTCAGGGCTGCGTTCGCCAGAAAGGAACTCCTGTGCACATCACATGGAGGGGGGAGCATCGAGTCTGACCACCCCCACACTCAGTCTGCTCCAAGAACGGCACGACTGCCTGCCCACCCCCACTCCCCCCCCCCCATGAAGGTGGGGCATTTCAGAGGCCTTGTGGGACAGTTCTCGGTCCTATGGAGTCACCAGAAGTCAATCTTTACTCCATGCCCACGGTGGGTTTCTAAAGAGCCCTAAAGATGGCACCCCGGGGAAGGTGCATCAGAGTTCACCAGATGGTGGGGAAGTCAGACCCCCCCCCCCAGCCACTCAGAGGGGGGAGATGCAGCAGTCCCCGCAGACAGACGGCCACCTGGGAAACCCCACGGGCAGTCCTGCTCTGTCCTGGCACACCACCAGCACAGCAGAGGTTTGGGACCTTTTTCCAGTTTGGAAGATGTGACTTTGTGAAGGTCCCAGGGAGCTCTGAGAACAGTCCTCTCTGATTCCACACCATCAGGTGAGTCTGAGCCCCGAGGAGTGTCTTACACCACGGCAAAGCTTGGCCGTTGTCACAACGCCTCCATGCCCCTCGTGGAAATGTCCCTGCCCCCCCCCCCCAACACCATGTCATCATGGCTTTGATCCCGGGCAGCCAGCATGCAGTGCCTCCCAGGAAGATGGCCTGGCCTCCTCCCCTCAAAGCATGTGAGGGTCCCCACCAGGAGGGCACAGAGCGGAGCGGGGCGTGGGCATTGGAAGTGGGAAGCAGAGGAGGGAGGCCCCCTAAGTCGGAGGGAATGTGACCTCCATGGGGAAGGGAAGAGACTGCAGGTGAGGGGGGTAAGGGGGAGCGAAGACCAGGTGGGTGGAGGGGACTCTCCCCCCAGTCCAGGAGGATATGCACTCTGGTGTGGAAGGGACACCATCCCAGGTGGGCTTCACGTCTATCAAACACCATGAATCAGTGATGAGCTCACTGGAAAAGCCACTTGTAACTAGCAAGCAGCAGCTGGTCCCCTTTCTTTCTCAGGCCGACTGATTACGACTGCGTGCCTCATGTAAGAAAGAGCCTCATCTACTCAACCTGGAAACGCCTTCTCTCTCTCTCTCTCTCTCTCTCTCTGAATTTTAAAAGGACGGACCCGCCTTTATTCGAGTGAAATGTCTGTTTCTGTGTGCCACTAAAAACACTTCCTTCAGGCAGAATTCAAGCACTGGGCCCCACAGAAGCCTCTGCAGGCCACCCTGTGGAATGCACAATGTTTTCAATTCTTTGCTCCATGTGACCTGCCCCTTGAGAGGGGCTGCTGTAGAAATGATAAGGGGAGTGGGGGCGGGCAGCAACCCGCCGGCAGGGTCACAGGCCTGCCCAGGACGAAGAAAGGGAGCCCTGTCCCTTGCCACCCTCCCCCTCTGTTCAGCTTGGCAGCCTCTGCTTCCCACCCCGCTCACAACCTCTCTCCCATGTAGCCACCCGGAGAGATCAGCCCTCTCATCTGGTCTGTCCCCATACTCCCTCCTGGTGGTCTCGCTGCAGTTGTATCTTCCTGGCCAGCTGAGCATTCCTGACACCCATGCCTTCAGCTCAGCTCTCCTGCTTTGCAGGCATCCGGACCCTCCACTGCTCATTTTTCAACTGAAGAGTCTAGAGGACCTGACACAGGTCATTCTGCCCCCTGGTGGGGGCACTGGGGCGATGCAAGGGGGGAGGGCTGGAAGAGCAGATACCTACACCTTATGCTGGATGAAGAGTCAGAGGGTAAATGTTCCTCATTGCTGGGTAATTTCTCTCCACACACACACACACACACACACACACACACACACACATATACTTGAGAAGGGGAGAAGGGAATGGTTGGACAAATAAGTCTGAAAACCTATGGCTGACTCAAAGTCTGAATGGCATTTAATCCAAACAGTTCCATTCATGGATGCCTAAAAGAACTGGAATCCACAGGACACAGGTGCCATCCACACGTGCACATGCAAACACATGCACACCCAGTGCCCCATCGAAGAAAATGCTTCATCCACATTTCAGAGAGGAAAGGTTTGCTCTGTACAACCCAAATGCAGGCGCCCTGACATGCAGTGGGTGCCCAGCAGGAAGACCCTAGGCCATTGGAATCTTTGCAGCCACGTGACCTGGGCAGAGGGCTGGCTGGGGGCTCTGTGGAAGCCCCTCTGGTCACCACTTCCCTCTTCAACGTTTCTCCTCCAGTGGGAAGGATGCTGTTTCTCAATCCCTCACAGCAGCCCCGGGAGAGAGCGTGTGTACACACACAGAGGCAGTGAGGTTGTCTAAACAGGGCAGAATCCTGCATCACTCTCCTTGCTCACAGCCACCCAAGCAGGCCCTGCCTGCTGCCCTGTGGGGGAGGAGCTCACCCGTGGGGGAAGGGGCACCCTTGGGCCATTTCCCTGAGAGGTGACTCCACCCCTTTGTACCAAAGGGGCCCTAAGGTGGCATGCCTGGCACAAACAGCCCTCGCCGCCAGAAAGCACAGCCAGAATCAGCTGGCATGGGATGCGGCCTAGTCACGGGACGACGCATCACAGCTTTTGAGAATGGGGCGACCTGCGTCTGAGCGGGAGGCCCTCGGGGTACTCACGGGTCGTGGACACGGTGACCACGGGGCTGTACTGGTATTCTCCAGTCGGGCTGGTGACTTTCAGCCGGAAGCGGTAGAGTGTTCTTGGCTCCAGACCTTCCACGACGTGCTTTGTGGAGTATCCCCTGGAGGGCGGGAGACACACAGCGCTGATGGCACCTGCCGCCTGCTGCTAGGAGAGCCTCTGAGGAATGTTCTGGAATGCTGTCTATTGCCAGGAGGGCTCTGGACCTGCTGCTGAGTTGTCCATCTCCAACACTGGACTGCAGCCTGGGAGAGCAAGGGGTCACATCGCCCCCGGCACCTCCCTCCCGACCCAGTGTGGGTCCTCTCCAACCTCAGGGCCTCGTGCGGCACCTGCCAGGTAGCAGGCACACAGCTGAGCACTTTGGACAAATAGCCACACTGGCTCGGTGGACCCTCCTCAAGAGACAAAGCTCCACATGGGAAAGATGACAAGTGACTCGGGGAGAGTGTATGTGGCTTTCAAGTGGGGTCTTGGCAAATGATAGGTTTTCTGTGCTGACAGGACTGTCGTGGGAACAAGTGGGTGGAGTTTAGGCTATCAATCAGGTCACAGCTTGATTGTAGGGCAACTGATTTAAATAGCTTTCCGAGGCCAGCCTCCCTCTGTCCTTCTCCCTGGAAAAGGGCTGCTCTCTCTCTGCTTCACCTTCCTGTTGACTGGCTACTCGAGCCATGGTAATGGCAGCCAGGGCCCTGGAGATATGTCCACTGCCACTGGATCCACAGGACTTTCCACCCACCAGTCTGTGGTCTTCCTGCACTCGGCGTCATTGTGTCTGGCTGCCTGAGTGTGAAGAGGGGCTTCTGGATTTGTTCCTCTTGTCATCGAGTCTAACACGGCAGGGGAGGGGCCCTCCCTGAGGACTGCCAGAGTAAGGGGAGGGGAAGCAGCAAGCTCAGGAGTGCCACTGGAGGATCTCCGGGCACCCCCTCTCACACTGTGCCCCATGGTCACTGAGGAGCCTGTGAGGGGAGGGGGGCAATGCCACACACCTTGGGGCAGGATACTGTTGAGAGTGTGATGGGAACCCATGGGTCCCGGGGTAATTGTGGGACTGGCCAGGTGGTGCTGAGGGCAGTGAGGGGGCAGCCTGCTCCCTAGGAGACACGTCCCACCGCCCTGGCTGCCGCCTGGGGAAAATCCAGTCACCCCAGGTCTGCAGTGCGGCATCCATTTCCAGAAACTTCCACTCCCCATTGCTGCCCCAAATCTAACTGGTGAGTATCCCTTTCCAGCCTTGCTCATTCACCGGGGACCCCAGACTCGGGAGTTTGCAGCTTGCAGCTCTCTTCTCTCCTCTCGTCCCCTCTTTCCTCTCCTCTTCTGCCTCCCAACCCAGCGCTCTCCAGGGTGACCACAGCTCCCCCTTCCTCCCCTCCTTTTATCCATCTTGGGATTTCCTTCTAGCCTTGCCAGACCCTCCACAGAGATGAGAACCAAGCTTCGGGATTCACAACTAATATTTCAACAATGTTTACATGCAGCCTAAACAATTCTCTGTCGGCCCCAGCCCATGCAACCCATCCCGCAGAAGCTGGTGTGCACGGCTTGCAAGGCGCTGCTCAGGCAGGGGAGGTAGCCCCGGGCCAGCTCAGAACCCGCACGAACCCATCAGCAGTGGGTGGACCTGCCTCCTGCCTGCAGGATGGCAGGATGAGGGAGCAGGCAGGGAGAGTGGGCAGAACGAAAGGGCCACATGCAAGTTAGCATCCTTCCTGCTGCACGCTCTGCTGGGAGCGTGACTGTGGGTCTGGTCAGGGCCCCTGTGACTGGGAGCGCTGCACAAGGGAACGGTTGGGGAGAAGCCAGGCTTGATTGAGTGGCAGAGCCCCGAGGACCAAGGCCCTGGCCGTGGAGGGGATCGGAGCCTGAGGGCTGGTGGGACTGCTCTGCTGCGTCTCCCTAAAGCTGCCATCTTTATAGGAGCAGGCTGCCTCCTCTGCGTCCCACAGACGGACTTGGTTGGTGGGCTTGAACTGCCTACCTTTTGTTTTACGGCTCAGGGCTTAACCAACTGTGCTGACTGGATCTAGAGGCAAAAGTGTCCCCAAGAGCGAGCCCAGGAAGTCTTCTAAGTCCCTCCTCCCAAACTCCACCACCAGAGAGGTAGTCTTCCCTAAGAGCATGTCCCTCCAGGGGAGGACTCCCAGGTAAAGGCTGGGTCAGAGGCGTGGGGAGGCATCAGCCGCTGTTGCCCGACAGAGGACATGGCATGCCCCAGGAGAAGCAGGGTGGCAGCTACAGGCTCCACTGCGCTCCTGATGCCCTGACCACCTTTCTCTGGATGCCGTCGTATCCGACCCCCCAGCAAGAACCACAGACCCTTCCCATGCAGCCTGCAGGCAATCTCTTCTCACTCACAGGGCCATCTCTCGTGCCCATTCCTGCAAAAGTCTCCTCGCTGACCTTCCCAGCTGCTCCCCAGAGTCTCGCCTTAATCCAGGAGGCAGAGGGGTGCTCACAAAGCCACACACACACACACCCCAGCAGGCCCCCACCTCTCTCCCTCTCCCTGTGTCACCTCGGGGGCCTCTGCTCCTGGTCAGTCCTGCCCTTCAATGTTGCTGGAGCTGGCACTCCCACCTGGAGGGTCTGCACCTGCTACTTCCTCTGCCAGGGCTATTCTGCCCCCAGGAACTCCTATGGTGCTAACAATCCATTAGGACTGTAGCCCTCGGTGTGGATGACCACGCGGTGTAAAGACCCTAAATCCTCACATCTGGGCCAATCGGTGACTTGGCGATCGAAGGAGGAAAGGTTGAAGCTATCAAGGACTGTGTCTTGCGTGGTCCACTATCGATGCTTGGAGAAGCAGCCGTCCAAAGACAGAGATCGGCAGCACACAACCCCTCTAGCGTCCTGAAAAGCAAGGAGGTGGCTTTGAGGACACCGGTGTGTCTGACCTGAGCCAGGGAGGGTATTTTCCCTGGCCTCATCTGCAAATGAAGGTTGCACATTGGACAGGGCAGGCCGAAGGAGAATCTACTTATGTTGGACTGTGGGGCTGACAAAGAATGCTGGAAGTGCCACACAGACCTGTCTCGGGAGAGGCACAGCCAGAGGGCTCCTGGCAGTCAAGAGGGCAAGACTCATCCTACCGACCTGGGGCGTGCTGTCCGAAGAGGGCATCATGCTGCGTCCAGGGGAGGGCGGCGAGAAAGAGGGGCCCCTCCATGAGCTAGAATGACCCCTGGCTGCCACAAGGGGCTCAAAAGCATCAGAACAATTGCAAGGCTGGCACCGGAGGGGGGAGTGCTTCGTTCTGCAGAGATGGGTTGGAACCGACTTGAGGGCCCGAACGACGGCAAGCAAGCCCTGGGTTGCCATGAGCTGGTCCTCAGGGAGATGGCCCCGCCCTGCATGAAGCTCTCCAGAATGTGTGTCACCACTGAACACGCGGTATGAGCCAGCACCCCCAGGGCACTGTGCGTGAGGCAGCCGGCTGCAAATGCAGGGTTGGGGGTTCAAATCCACCAGACACTTCTTAAAGGAAAGATTGGACCATCTCGTTCCCATAAAAATAAAAACTACGTGGTGTTTCGGGACCTCTGCACAGGGCTGCTGGGAATGGCAGCAGCTTGACAGCAGTGGTCTTGGTTTAAATCTACCCAAACCCCTTACTGACGCAGATCAAGGACTGCAGCCCCCCAGGGTGAGCAATGTATGCCCCCACATAAGGAGAGCAAACATCCACACACTGGACGCATAGCGACATCGCTGTCGAGGAAGGCCGACCTTTCCAAGGCGAGCTCATGTTCCTCCAGTCACAGCCAGGGAAAGCAGCAAGGAGGGGACGAAGCCATGGATCCCAGAGGGCAGATGTGACCACTGCCATGGACTCATGTCTGACGCCCAAGCAGCCCTCTACAGCAATGGTTCTCAACCTTCCTAATGTCGCCACCCTCTCATACAGGTCCTCATGTTGCGGTAACCATCCCACCCCACCCCCATAAAACTACACCCATTGCTACATCATCACGGTCATTTTGCTACGGGGTTTCTGGGGCCACAAAGCTGGACAGGAGCAGCCAACCTCGTCCTTCTCCTCCACTGCAGAAGATCGCTGTGTGAAAGGACTGCCAAGCAAACGTGTCCTTTTGAGGATGAAGGTGCACACATTGGAGGCAGGGAAAAGCTGGACAACCGAAGAGGAAGACTGCAGAATGGATACATTGGGACCATGACATAGGCAGAGGACACTGAATATCCATCGATGTCCAGGTTAGCACCCCAAAGAAGAACAGCAGCCGGAATGTTCCCGAGACGTGAAGGTGAGACCACCTGGTCTCACTGATTTGGGGCACGTTGTCAGAAGGGACCAGTCCTTGGAGAAGGGACACCCTGCTGGGTCAAGTAGAGTCAGAAATAGAGCAAGACTCTCGCAGAGACAGATGGACAGATGGATGGGGTCTGCCACACTTGACACTGGAGAGGGACAAGGTCGCGGCGCTGGCTTCCTTCTGGCTGGCCCCTGGCGACACATACTGCCTGTCTGCACGTCCTGCCCCTCCCTCAGTTCTCGTCAGTCCGTAGCCACACCCCCGCCTCATCAGGAGGGACTTCTGTGAGCAGTGGGCCTGGCACATCTGTACTTTGAGCAGATGAATGCAACAGCAAGCCCGTCTCTTACTGGGGCCCCAAGGATGGGCAGGAGAAAGGAGGACCACGGACCACGGCCAAGTCACGGGGACTCGGGGCCACCCTGTGCAGGGTTTCTGGGTGGAAGCAGACAGCCTCTGCCTTCTCCAGTGGTGCGGCGGGCTGGCCGAGTCACGGACCTGGGCTAGCAGGCTCAATCTCAACCCCCAGTCAGCAGGGTTCCTTGACATCCAAAGGGGCAGGGGAAAGTCTGTCCTCAACTGGGAACCAGGCAGCATGCACCCTGAACAAGGGTGGTCAGGATGCAGATGGGAGCCAGGGGGCTTGAGCTCCAGCCAGTCCACAGTGGGGGCGGTGGGGGGCCTTGACAGGAGCAGACAAGCAGAGGGGAGAAAGGCCCCTCCATCCCATCTATCAGTGTGTTAGTGCTGTCGTGCTAGGGTTCAGGTCCAGAAAACGGGTATCCTCAGGGGAGGGGTGGAACAATGTCAGGAGGGGCGACAAAAGGAGGAGCTTGCTGGGGCCCCCCTCACATAACCAGGTGGGCCTTTGGCTGGGAGAAACTGCCCGGAAGGTCAGACGGAGCAGAGATGAGTCTCCCTGCGGCAGGACTGGCCAGGATCATTTAAGTCCAAGGAAGTCCCCCAGTCCCCGAAGCCACTGTCACACTGCCCAGCTCAGGGCAGTTCCAGGAAAAGCCTTTCCTAGTTTTAAGGCTCGCCTGCCCAGAGGGGTCTCAGAACAAAAGGAGCGGTCTGGGAAACACGGTGTCGTCCTGCCCCCTGGTGGCAGCTTTCTGCAGGGCCTTCCCCGGGCGCGGGACGTGCTGGTCATCTCTGTACTCTTCTCCTGGACTCTGCGGAAATGCACACCAGCGCACTCGGCACGGGGCCGAAGACCAGAGGCTGCGTCTCCTCTCGGCAGGGCTGGACACCCGGCCCTGGTCAGGACAGAGGTATGTAGCACAGCCCCTCCCCCCAGGGTTCCCAAGCACCCCTTGTGTGGAAGGGAAATTGGGGGGGAAGGAGGGGAGTGACGTGGCTTTCCTTCCTCTGTCGAATTAGAAGGCGGCACATTCCTTTGGGCGGAAACTACTGGGCATGAAGAAGCGAGCCCCTTCCACACGCCTAGGCTCAGAGCTGTCCGGTGGTGGCCACCTTTCAGACCACCAAGGCGCAGAGTCGGTCCTGCCTTCTCAGGAGAACCAGTCAGCAGCTGGCGACTTCCAGTGCACCTGTACGCGCCACCTCCAGCAAAGGTTCCCTGCTGTGGAGACGTCCTGACTGCCCAGGTGAGGGACGCCGTGGTCCTTCCCAACGTGACCACCAGGGGGAGCTGGGCACGCCGAGCTCTCTGGGGACCATCTCCTACAACTGCGCGTGGACGCACTAGGAGTGAGGGGTCGTGTTCAGCTCACACACCACCACCAGGAACAGGGCTGCTGGGAAAGAGTCTGCCCTCGTTCCAATGAGAGGAGGGAGCCACTAAGGCAGTGGTTCTCAACCTGTGGGTCGCGACCCCTTTGGGGGGGTGTGAACCACCTTTTCACAGGGGTTGCCTGATTCCTAATAGTGGCAAAATGACAGCGGTGAAGTAATCATGAAAATAATGTCATGGTTGGGGGGTCACCACCACATGAGGACCTGTATGGCAGGGTCGCGGTGTGAGGAAGGTTGAGAACCGCTGCTCTCGGGGGGGTTCCTGCCAGGGTTCAATGATTTATCCCCCTAGGAGTCCCCTGAGCCAGAAGGACTCCTGTCCTGCACCCACTTCCCATACCCGTGAACCAGTTGTCACCAGGTGACCCCACGGACTTGAGAGGTGAACCGCCATGCTCTGTGGACTTTCCCGCGGCTGGGTTTTTAGGAGTAGGTTGCCAGGTCTTTCTTCCAAGGCACCTCTGAGCAGATTCAAGTCACCAGGTTTACAGAAAGCAGCCACCCGTGTTCATCATTGGCACCGTGACTCCTGCCATAAATTACAGCCGCCACTGTGCTGCTATTTCTGTTCTGCCACATCTATTGGGTCTGACGCAGTGCGAGCAGCTGTACCTCCCACCAGGCAAAACACGGCTTAATCTGCATGCCGTCATCCTCGCAGGGGTGAGGTGAGAGCCCACTGTTGCCACGCCATGGGGTCCCTCTCAAGGCGGCTCTTCTGTTCTGTGGTCCTTCTGCTTTCCTGAGCACGAGGTCCTTTCTCCAAGGACTGTCCCTTCCCAGCAACATGATCAAAATATATGAGACCAACTCACACCACCTCCGCCTCTAAGGAGCCTTCTGGCTCGTCCTGCTTCTGGGACAGATTTGTTTGTTCCTCTGGCAGCCTGTGGGACTCGATGTTCTCCCTAACCGACATGCACCCATTCTGTGGGCAGGGTCTCCCGTCTGCTTTGCCCAGCTTTCCCCAGCACATGAGGGGGTGGAAAAGGCCATGGCTTGGGTCGGGTGCACCTCGGACCTCAAAGTCACAAACCTTACTCTGCAACACTTTAAAGAGGCCTAGTGTACCAAGTAGCTTCTCGCTTCATTAATCTCACCACTGCCACTTCCACGAGCACTAAGTCTGAATTCAGCAATCCCCACGGGAGACCGAGGGCCGTGACAGTCATGAGCAGTGCCTTCAGACCCCCCTCGCTTTCGGTCAGTGCACGGTTGTGTGATATACACGTGACAGATTGTCTGTAGGCCTTCCTCCCACCCTGAAGCTATGGTCAAATTCAGGGAGTCCAGTTTGGGGAGTATCTGCTCACAAACGTGGAAGGAGGCAAACCCTGACACACGGTTCCAGATCACAAACCCAGCAGGGCTCTCTTGTGTGCCTCTTGGTGCGCATCCAGTTTCTGCGTGAGCACAATGAAGAGCTCTGCAATTCCCATTCTTCTCAATGTTATCCATCATTTTGCTATGGTCTCCACAGTTGGATGCCCTTGCATAGTCAATACAGAACATATAAACGGCTTTCCAGTACTCTCTGCTTTCAGCCAAGATCTATCTGACATCAGCAACGATGCCCCTCTGTCCACGTCCTCTTCTGAATCCAGCCTGAACCTCTGGCAACTCCCGCGACCATTGCTGAATAATCTTCAGTAAAATTTCACTTGCATGTGATATTAACGATGCATTCTCTTGGGTCACCTTCCTCAGAATGGGCACAGACATGAGTCTCTCGCCGTCAGTTAGGCCAAGCACCCCCCGTACCTTCCCAAATTTCTTGGCATAGATGAGTGAGCGCTTCCCAGTGCTCCATCAGCTTTGACACATTTCAGTCACTATTCCATCAATTCTTGGGCGTTGACTTACACTGGTTCCTTCAGCGCAGCTAGGAGCTAAGACTTCTTCCTTCAGTATGATTGGTTCTTGAACTTACCTACCGCTTGAAAGGGCTGAACGGTGATCTGTTATTTTTGGTACAGTGACTCTTTGAATTCCTTCCAGGTTCTTTTGAGGCTTCTTGCATCTTTCAATATTTTGCCGATAGACTCCATCAATAATGCAACTCAAGGTTTGAATTCTTGTTCTTTGGTTCTTCCACAACTTGAGAAAAGCTGAGTGTGACCCCCTTTTTGGTGGCCCCCTCTCAGTGGCACGGTGATAGAACGTGAACAGGCAAACGGGTGAAACGTTCCCATGGCAAACTCAAAACTGTGACGCACATGGGACCAGGTGACAGGACAGAATGCCCAGAGGGGAAGGACGCCTACGTTCGACGATCCCTCTGAGGGGGAACTCTGATCCAATGACATCTGCATGGCATGAAAAACCAACAAAATACCCAAGCGCACTAGGATGGAGTCGATTCCGACCGGTAGCATTTCCCAGGCTATCCGTCTCTACAGGAGCGGCTAACCTCATCTTTCTTCAGAAGAACGGCCTTTCGGTGTGAGCCACGGATCTTGCTATTAGCATCCCGATGCGCAGCCCCCAGCGCCGCCCTTCACCCCATGCTGTGAAGGGACCAGCCATAAGAAGGTTCTACAGGAAACTCAGAACGGCCCCATTTCAGAACCTGCTTGGCCCGGTCAAGGTTGAGATGGTGGCAGCCTGTGGGACCAGGGAACCTTGCCAAGGGGACAGTGGGAATAGAGGAAGGCTGTGAGGTCGGGGACCTTGCCCGATCTAGGCCAGGCAGGCAGATGCCAACCTGTATCTTGGAGCAAAAGAGCCTCGACACCTATCTCATCAAATCACCTTCAGATCCTGCCTCTCCCAGCTGCATTTTAAAATACACCAAGCGGCTTCCAAAGGGCCGAGGAGTTTGACATCAAAGCTTACGGCTATGGCGTATGTCCTAAAATTCACCATGCTAAGAGGGTCTGGATGCAAAAGACAGGGGCAGCGTGGTCTCTGCTTGGACCTCAGTGCCAGCCGTGGCCTTTCCGAGAGGACGGCGACTGTCCCAGCTAAGCAGGGCAGGCGAGCGAAATGGGGCGGAAGGGAGGGGGAGGGGGAAGGCCCGCGCCGCAGTGCACCTACGTATAAATGATACCGTAAGTGTGCATTCTGGGGTCTTCTTCTTCGATGGAAAACCGGAACCACTGCTCCGGAGGCCCCTGCCGCCGTGCCTTCTCCAGGTCCCAGTAGAGCTCGATGCTGTGGTGTGTCACTTTGCCCACGACGGGTGGGTGAGGCTTTGAAGACGGCGTAGTGGCTGAAAGAGAACAGCACGGTGGCTCAGGGTGCCGGCTCCAGGAGGGCGAGGGGCCACCGGGGCCCACCTTGTGTCTCCGCACCCACTGTGTATTCCGCACACGCCGCCCCTGCCCCTCGAAACACTGACACGATACAGGTTTCCGCTGATGAAGGCGTTTCCACAAGCAGATGACCCCCCCACACACACCCAGCAGGGACCCTTCCTTCCAAGGACCTGGTCAACCCAGCAGGCTGGCTCGGCGGCCTCTGGGCCGGACGCTCATGTGCTACAGGTAGGGATGCTGCCAGGGAAGCCCGCACACAGCGGTGCGTTGATCTGGGTGCCTGTGCCGCAACGACCGAGGGTGGATGGCGAGTCTACGTAAGCGGCCCTAGTTAGCAGCTGAAGAGCCAACGGCCGACGGCAGCTGGTACACCGGGGGGGACGTGGACCATGAAGGGAGCTGCAATGCGAGAGCCGACCTCTGTCCCTAGGGGCAACTCGGCCTGACCTCTGAGGGCAGCAGCCTCGTGTTCCGGCCGGCGTCAATGTGGGGATGCTGTCACACACCTGTGGCGGGGCCACAGGGCCCTGTCTGTTCAATCCAAACTACACAGGCGCCACCAGCAGGATGAGAGTGAGAACGTGCCCATGCGCAGAAGAACAGAACCACAAGTGGGGAACCCACTGACCACGGGTAGGAACTGCTGCTTGAAACCTCTTACCGAGATGGAAAATAGTGCTTCTTGACATGAAAGATGTCTCCTCTTCACATCAGTCACCCTCTGCCTAGTACGTACCTCCAGAGAACAGAGCCCACCGGGACCTGACGGCTACTGTCTCATCAGGAAGGCCAAGAGGCAGTCCTCTACCAGAAAGCTAGACCGCTTCTTCCCAGGGGAAGACTCACGGGAGACATTGTTGAGTGGGGAATCCTGGCTCAGGGAAGGACAGGTGCCAGCCGGACAGGGCAGACTCACACTCACTCACAGCCCGAGTGGATGCACTCGTGGCGATGCTGTAGGGCGGGGAGGCCTGGCCCTGGGGGTTTTCAAGGCTATAACTGCTTATGGGAGAAGAGTGTCTTGCTTGCTCCCCCAGCGTGGTTAATGGGTTCGAATTCACAGCCCAAGTTGTAATCACGACGTCCCCAAGGGCTCTGGCAAGGAGACCAGGCTCCACACCAAACCTTGAATGTATTCGTGGGCACGGGACACAAGTGCCCAGCTGCTGAGCCTGCATTTGGTCCTGTTTCCCGTTCATTTTGCCTCCTCTACTAGGACTTCAGTTCTCGAAGGTTGGGTCTGCCTCTCGGTTGGGGCCTTTCAAATCTCAAAAGCATCGTGACGTGACTGCTTTGGTTATTAAGAGAGAAAAGGGCTTGCATTTTTCAAGAGCCAAAGTTCCAGTGTCCAATGTCCCTAGGAGTTTCAGTGCCCCTCTAGACAGGTCCAGAGACCCCACCCCCAGCCCGTAACATAACTCTGCCCTCCCAGAAGAAGACAGAGCAGCCCATTCTAGAGCAGAGCGGAGAGGGGCCCCCACCCCAGGATCCTTTACACAGGGGGTCTTCAAGACTGAGCTGCTCAGGACAGCACACGGCCACCAGCCGCCGCTCCTCCAGGGAAAGGGGCAGCTGTCTGCTCCCAGGCAGGTGGAGAGACTTCATCCAAGGCTCTAGGCCAGTGGTTCTCAACTTTCCTTTCATACAGTGCCTCGGATTGTGGTGACCACCACCCTCTAACCACAAAATTAGTTCCGTGACTACTTCATAACTGTCATTTTGCTACTGTTATGAATCAGGAGACCCCTGTGAAAGGGTCGTTAACCCCCTTACAGAGGCCTTGACCCACAGGCTGAGAACCGCTGATCTGTGGGCTTGCTGGGGCGTCAGCAGGCCGCGTCGGCAGGCCGCGTCGGCAGTGGGTGGGGTGTGCTGCTAGAGGTGGTAGTGGCCCGGTGGCCATTCACATTCATGTCCTCCAAACTGTGCTGCCCCGGCCGAGTCCCTTCTGACGCACAGGCGCCCTACAGGGCAGAGGAGAACCACCCCCCAGCCCTGTGGTGAACCACCCAATCCGGAGCCCACAACGTACCCCAGGGGTCCTCACCGAGGCACACCCCCTGGGGAGGTGATAGGGTGTGTGCCATCCACTCTGCCCATGCAGGCTCAGGCCCCTCCATAGGCCACATTAAAATGTTGTTCCTTATGGAGTGCAGGGTTAACCACAGAATGCTAGCACCCACTAGGCAATATTAGGCATGGGAGGATGGGGGGTGATTAAGTGCCTGTGCACAACAGACCAAAACATTGCTGCATCCTCACAATTGTTCCTAAGCTTGAAACCATTATCGCAGCCCCCATGTCGCTCCATCTCCTAGAGTGCCTTCACCTCTCCTCCGCTGCCCCTTCCCTTTACCAAGCAGAGGTCCTCCAGGCCTGGTCCCTCTGGGCAAGTGTGTCAGAGGAAGTCTCGCCATCGTGCCTCTAGGAGTGCTGTGGCCCATTTTCATGTTAATAGCAGGCTTTTGCATCTCCCATTTCTTTTTTTAATGTGCTGTAATTGTATGATACAACAGGACTGTGCCAACTGGCCCCCAGGGGAGACTCACCCAGGAAAGGCTGGCAAGGTATTCAAAGGATGGGCAGCTGCAGGGAGACCTGGTGACCACCCTCTGTCTCTGAGTGAGACCACAGGGACAGCAGCAAGTGAAGGCAGAGAGGAAGGAGGGGAATGGTGGAGACAGGCATGGACAGGAGGACGTATGTTCATTACAGAATGATGGAGCACCATGAGGCGTCCTTCCCAATTCTGTTGAGGTCAGACTGGTTGACAAGGATGTCTGCGGATGACCTCCAGGAGCAGATGGCTTGTCTTGAAGATGATAGCACACTTCAGGGCCATGTCAGCACAGTGGGGGGCTGCCACCTCTAAGCCATCTATCCAAGCCTGGCCACGGCGTTGTGGCATTAATCAAATGCATGTTCCTTATCGATATGCTGTGGAGACCATCCTCACTGCTCACAGCCTGGGTTTTTTAAGGATCAATCTGCCTGCCTGTGGCTGGAAGCTGGAGGTGGGCAGTTCTGAGCAGACCGAGACCCACAATGCAGTGACAGCTTCTCTCTTCCCTTGAAAACACAGTGGAGGTGATGCTTAACCTCACAAGGCCATTCTGCCACTTTTAGGAAATGAAACCCTACGAGCCCTAATCGGTCAAAGGACCAAGGGCAAAAGCCAATCATTCAGAAATGAACATGTCATCGTAGCTGCCACTATCAGTCAGTCCCCACCCAGAGCGAAGAGGAGGAAAGGAAATCCGAGAACCACGGGAAAGTTAGTCCAAAGGACGGGGAACCCTGAGACCAGAAGGAGTAGATGGTGCCCAGCGACTGTTCTGGAAAGGATCGCCGTAGAGGCTGCCCCCAGATAGACTGGGATTTTTAAAATGTGGAACAAAACTCAAAAGTCAAAACAGGTTGACTGACCCGGTGGAGACTGGTGAAGCCCCTAAGCTCCCCTTCAGACCTGGGGTTGAACTCACGCCAGGGTGAGTTCAGGACAGCAAGCAGCAGGCCAACCTCTGAAGAGTAGACCACCACTGAGGGGTTGCTTACCTGAGCACAGACTTCCTGAGGAAGGCCTAGAGAGATGCACACTCCAGTCTCAGGAGTGTATTGCCCGATCGATGTTCTTGTTAATTGAGATGTCTCCCAGCTTTAGCGATACATCCTCCTTCCCCTCCCACACTCCAGCACACCAGATGAGCACATGCTAAGTCACTGAAAGTCATACAGAAGGACACGCACTGATGGAAGCACATATGATAAACGAAGGGAAGAACTTTAGATGGTAAAACAAAGAAATAGGCAATGACCCAGACACTCTTGGATTACATGACACACAGAGATGCAGATGACTGCACACCAGGTTAAGCACTGGGCTGTTGGCTGCAAGGTTGGCGGTTCAGACCCACCAGATGCTCCACAGGAGAGAGATGAGGCTGTTGGCTCCTGAAAAGATCTAAGTCTGAAGAACTCCTGTGGGACAGTTCTACTGGGTCACCCCGGGCCCAGAGCTGGCCATACAGACAGAGAACTGAACACAGAGGGAATGAAAAGACTGAGCAGCAGCACGCTGGCTGATGCCCTGGGTACATTGGATTACATTTCGCTATTTTGAGCCCAGGACTGGGCAAGAGAGGAAGAGGCCACCACTGTGCTCCCATCTCAGGGTGAGCAAACGTCCAGGTGAGGTGCTGTCCATGGGGCTGTCTCAAGGGCACAGCTGACCGGCAGCGGGCAGACACAACACCACTTGATGGAAACGTTGCAATCCCACCCTGCCTTGTAAAATCAAAAGTGCAGACTGCTCAAAGCTGCTTCTCCAACACCCCCACCGCCTTGACCAGTCAGCTCCCTGAAGGCGGAAACCGACCCGAAGACAGCAGCTACTGGTGCAGGGTCGGCAGGAGGCTTCGGGGACAGAGAGTTGACGTCCCCAGGGTGTGTGGGAGGGCGTCGAGGTCACTCAAGAAGAGGGGGCAAGGCTGGCTGCACACGTGGAAGGACGATGTCGTCAGTGCCACTGAGCTGCGGCCACGCATGCTCTGGGCTGGTGGGGGGGCGGGGGGGGCGCCCTCTGCAGTCAGTCTGAGCGGCAGCAAAAGACAGAGTCGTGTCATCACTTGAGTATCTCGACAACGGGTCACAGATCAAAACCAAGCGAAACGCAGACTCTCCGAGAATAGGAACCAGGAAGCGTTGGTTCTCCTCTTGGCTCGTCTGTGACAGGAGAAGCAGCATGGACTCACTGGACTCCCTCCCAGTGGCACGGCATGGTGTGGGAGGCGGGGACAAGGCCCTAAGCCTGGGAACGTAGTCTAGAAGCCACCAGAGGCTGTGCACACTGGAGGTGCAAAATGCCTTTGGGACATGAGCTGCCGTTGTCACACGTGGTGCTCCAACAAAGGGGGCCTGGGTAACACCCGTAAGGGTGACGGATGTACAAGGCAACACACGGATGTGCTTCCAAGCTCAGTGGCAGTGGCCACCTCACGGGGGCACAGGAGATTCTGTCTAAGGCCCACAGGCAGCACTGACCCCCAAAGAGACCATGTTGTCATCCTCAGAGACAGTGTAGTTTGCAAGTTAGACTCACAGAAAGAAACCAAGAGCACCAAGCAATAAACTAGAGTGAGGACTAAGTACGGCGAGGGTTCCTTGCACACAGCACTATGAAACCCTGAGAGTCCATCTGATAACTGAGGGGGATCCTGAGGGACCCTGCATTGGCCCTGTAATCTGGACGGCACAGGCACATTGGACAGAGGGACCAGTCGCATCCCGGATAGGATGAGGCAGGACAGAGAGAGTCCCTCTCAGTGCTCAGAAGGGTGTGCAATTTAAAATACATGGTTTTGTTTGGAATTTACTACTTCAATATGTCTGGACCCCAGTTGGCCCTCGGGAAGTGGCAACTATAATTTGCCGCAGGCTTTCTCTACATAATGCTCTGTCTGCAACATTTGGTCGACCAGATCTCTGACCCGCACAATGGCCCCAAGTGCTCTCCGGCTTAGGGTTGTGGAGCACAGACGGGAAACGGAGGCTCGGAGAACCGAGGTTAGTGGTGGCTCAAGGCTCAAGCTCTTCAACTCCGGGGCTACAGGCCACCTCTAACCCCGTGCCGGAGGCCAACCAGGAATGCTCCCTGAGATGATGACGCCTTTCACAGGCAGCATGCAGATCCCAATGGCTTTATGTGGTCATGGCACATAAAGAACATACGTGTGTCTGCATGCTCCGGTGGCAGGGCAGGTTACACAGTAGGCTGCTCATGGCAGGGCCGGCAGTTTGTAGCCACCAGGAGAAAAACGAGGCCGTCCATGCTGTCAATCAAGAGTTAGTCTCGGAAAACCCATAGGGGCAGCTCTGCCCTCTCCTGCGGGGTCTTGATAGCAGGGAGGTGACGATGATCAACTCAGAACCAAACTCCCTGCCACCAACTCGGAGTGACCCCGTAGGACTGAGGAGAACTGCCCTGTGGGCTTTCTAGGACTGTAATTCTTTACAGGAGCAGAAAGTTTCATCTTTCTCCTGATGACGATGTGTGCACGTGTGTGTGTGTGTGTGTGTGTGTATGCTGAAAAATAAGATACTGCAACAGTAGCCATGGTCATCATTCTTGAGACACGCACAGACGGATGTGCCAGGCTGAGACGCAAGGACAGATACAAGAGGGAGAGTGAAATACAGCTATATCCATACGTACACCTATATCCATATGTGTACATATAGACACACATGTATGTAGCTTGCATCAGGAATATTCTCACAAGGATATTTACTACCATTGATGCAAATATAGCCATGGAGCACACAGGGGGCGAAGTTATGAAGGCCCTAGACATAACCAAACACCTGGCAGAAATGGGGGCGCAGGACCACGGTATTAGGGGATGCGGACATCAGCTAGCAAAACATCATTCACAAGGACACCCGGCATTCTCCTCGGGTGAAGAGCGGCCCAGGAGCTGCTGACACTGAAGGCGTGGTCAGAGGGGAGAGGCAGGATGAGAGCCGGCAGACATGTGGGCAGTTAGTCTAATGGGCCCACAAACCCCGAAACATCAGTCCCCGGGACCCTGAAACTGGAAGGACCAGATGGTACCTGCTACCACTAGCAACGCTCTGAACAGGGGCCCCAGTAAAAAGCCCTGGAGAAAGCAGAAGGAAAATGTGGAACAGAATCCTAAGAAAGACCGCATGGGAGATGGCTGGAGCCACCCCCAAGATTTCACCCTTAGCCCCCCTTCAGTTCCATTGCTCCCATTGGCTCCATTCTCGGCCCAACAATCGACAGGTGTGTGAAGGAAACGGCAGCAAGAGGGAGGGGTACGCAGCTCCTTAAAGTAAGCGCCCCTTTGGGACCAAGAGGGTAGCCCTTTGACACTTGGGCAAAATTCAGAAGCATGGGGGGGGGGGTGGAACCAGAAAGTAGACACATGGCAGGAGGGGAGGTAAATGAGGTCATCTTGCAGGGATTTCCAACAGTGGCATGGAGCAAATGCAGACTCTCCTCCACTGTAAGCCCATCCAGGAAAATGAGACACCTGCTGTCAGGAATCCAGCCAGCCCCCCAAAACAGGGCAACACAGGGGGCTCAGCCTTGCCTTGTATGACCTACACGGGGGGCTCGGCAAGGGCAGCAGGGCAGGCTAGAGGAGGTCCATGCACAGTGTCCATGTCATCCATCAAAGGGCGGTTCCCTCCCTTCTCACCCAGCCTGATCATTGACTTCCTGACAATAGCCACTTCCTGCCTTTATGGATCTCTCCCAAGTGTCCACCTCGGACAGTTCCTTGCGCAGACACCCTGTGTCGACCTTAGAGGATCCCTCTCTCTTTTTGAATTAAAAATGGTCCTGGCATGGCTTCCTATGGCAAGCCCAAGCATGAACTCTAGAGTTATGGGCCAACCCATCAATCGTGGGTGAGACGGGTGCCCATGTTGGAGAGAAATTAAGCTGTTTCGGCAAAACACAAAAGTTGTGCATGGCAGAAGGCATGGGAGTGCTGGCTTTCTGTTGGTGAAAATTCTGAAACTTGGAGCACCATGTCTCCTGAACAGATTTTTTAAAAGATTATTATTATTAATAAAGCTCAAGCGTGTATACTATTTATTAATGAGAAGATGGGAATTTTCTGTGTCTATATCAACACATCATATTTGCCACATACTGTGGTTCTTCCAAACAGGGTTCTTTTATAATTTATCACTACGTCCCTGCTTCTCCAGAAACTTTCTCCAGTGGTAATAAAAATTGAAAAAGAACAAACAGAAGGGTTGGATGAACTTACCATATAAAAACAAATGCTGGACCCCATAAATCTTCCCAAACCCAGTCATTCAAAGTGGGTTCCCAGAGCACACACTAGAAACCAATTATCGTCTCACAGCCAGCAAAGAGTGAGCCAGGGCATTCAGGATGATGGTCCTGGTATTCGACATTCATCTGTGAAACAAACCCCCCACATGTGCTTCTTCAGTCCTGGAACATTATGTAACAGCAGAGACTTGGGCCTGTCCTTGCAAACAGCAGCTGCACCTGTGCGGTGAACGCCTATGCTGCCCTCTAAGAATTGTCCCTCCCAAAAGGATATGGTCCTGCATGTCAGAGACAGTGTGGGCTTCGGTCTTCTCCCCCTTCTCGACAGTAGAAACTTTGCTCTAGTGTGAAGACAGCTCCTAGATATATTATTGTTATTATTACCTTTCTCTTTTTTTATATCTCATATCATCCAGTAGCTCAATCATTCAATGATATCACAGAGGATTACGCAGTCACCCCCACATCAATTTTAGAGCATTCACCCTCCCCCGTGGTCAAATCGCCTTTGAGATGCTTTTGCTCCAGTTTTTAATCTTCCCTTTTAGACATCACCTCCTCCTGCTTTTTCCTAACGTCCCCCCTCCACCTCTCCCCGCCCATCTACTTTACACTCGCCAAGTTCTCTACCCTTCTCAGCATCCTTACCTGGCCAACTCTCACTCTGCTTGGTTTGCCTTCATGCTGGGACTGTGCTCTGCCCCTTGTGGGGAAAACCAACCGCCTATGATCCCAAGGGGAGGTGGCACAGACCCAAGGACGAAGCCCAGAGGGTGAGGGGAGGAGGAAGGGACAGGCGAGGAAGAGGGAGAAGTGATGGCACCTGGACCAGATTGCAACAGAAAACTGGATGGATTGCGGACGGCTGGTGGACTGCGCTTGGATTTCAACCCTTGGCCTCATTATTCCCAATAGGAAGGTATCTTTGAAAAGAGGGTTTTCAGATGGGCAGGAGCTGAGAGGATTCATCACTGGGGAAGCAGTCACTCAGCGGAGTGACCGAGGTGGCAGGAGGTGAATATCTAAATCCACGTCCAGAGGACAGAGCACTGGGCACGGCGTCCGGGGGTGACGGCGAGGTTCGCTCACAGCCGCACCGTGGGCTCACACGGGGGCATTGCAGGCATACAGGGCGGCCTTGTGGGGGCTTGGGGAAGAAGAGCGACTTGTAGCAGGGTAGGGGGTGGGCGCACTACTTGTATCTATGGTGAGGTACTGATTCCAACGTCACTTTCAACATGAAACCCCAATGCCACTGCCATGGGCTATTGATTTCAACCTGGTGGCACAAGGCAGGACTGCCCCGGAGGGTTTTTTGGAGGCTGAGTGATGCTCCCGTGCTGAGCCATGGTGGCAGCAAGGCTTCTGGCTTCAATGTGGAGCAGTTTGGTAATCTTTGAAGGTACATTGTGATAAGTCCTCGAGCAGCCACTAAAGCATCGCAATGCTATTCACGGCACGTTGCAAGTCTATACTGCCCAGGATCCGCCCTGAAGCCAGTTTATAATGAGCGGTTTTATTCTTCCCTAATTGTTTATTAAAACGCTCTGCCCTCCAGCTTGTCAGATGGTTTCCCAGGGAGCCAAAACAAGCCCTGCTCTTTGTCGCTAAGCATTGATAGATGAGCACGCCCCAGAGACCCACGGTCGCCACGATTTAGCACTCACGTTGCAATTGTCAGGCTAGCGTGTCAAAAGTATTAGAGATGGCTTAAGTACACCTTCTGAAAACCGTTCCTTGAAGAGCGTGTATCCTTGTGGACTAGTGGAGCACACCTGCTCCAGTCTCCATAACCCTGATATCAGAAGAACCAGACCAGGCATCCTCAAACTACAGCCTGCATGCCACATGCGGCCCACCGAGGGCATTTATCAGGCCCACTGGGTGTTTTTGCTGCTGCTGCTGTCCTGTTTAGCAAACAACTCATCCCAGGGCTGCAGTGAATTTGTTCATAGTTTTTGGTTTCCTTTTTAAAACTATAGTCCGGCCCTCCAATGGTCTGAGGGACAGTGAACTGGCCCCCTGTTTAAAAAGCTTGAGGACCCCTGAATGGTGCCTGGCAGCCTCGTCCACCTGCTCTAAGAAGGGTCACGTGAGAAGGTGGCCAAGCCCTGCTAGCCTCGTCAGCCACTTAAAATCAAGTCAGGCAGCATGTACCCAAAGACAAAGTCCAGAGGGTGGAGAAGGGAGATGGAAAGGGGTGGACGCAGGAGGCACAAAAAGTGGAAAGAGCATCGGTCCTTTGAGAGAATCGCAACGATGTGTTGGATCAGAAGGTGTATGAACGGAATGTAGCACCATAATCTTCCCACCGAATTCGTGACAAAAAGGTTCTTCTCATTACAAACCCGGACCGTCAACGTGACATGGTGTGTGCTCATGCTGCATTTTCTGCAGACTCTGGTGCAAAGCGAGAGAGTCTTTGGCCAAAGGTAAGACAGACCAGCTTGTTCTGAATTGGGACAAGCCATGAAAACCAAGCCAATGATGACACATGCCCACACCTGCCAAGAAATCTCTCCTTTCTCTGTGCAAATGTGCCTGGCGTCTACACAGAGGTCCAACATGGGAGCACGCCGGCAAGAAGGGTCTTAGATAAATCATGCGCTCTTCATAGTCTTTTAAGGATGCCCTTATTTTTCGGTTTTCTACAGTGGTGCCTTCAATAAATATCACTTTGTAGTTTCTATTTTTGGGGGGGCATCACTGCCCTCTGGTGGTCATGGGAGCTATACAGCCTTGCTCCTGGAGAGCCGCTGCTGGATTTGAACTGCCAAGGCCATGGGCCGCTGTTCCACACTCAACCACTACACCACCGGGGCTCAGTCCATGTAGTTTCTTTTGACTATATTTGATCCTTATCCTGGCTCTTACACACACACACACACACACAAAACTCACAAAAGCACATATTTAAGCTTCAAGAGCAGATATGATGGATTAAAGGTTCCCATTTTTAATAATTTGGGGGGGGGGCATCACTGCCCCGTGGTGGGAGTAGGAGGCCCAGCCTTGCTCCTGGAGAGCTGCTGCTGGATTTGAACTGCCAATCTAGTGGGCTGCCGTCCCGCACACAACCACTGCGCCACTGGGGTTCAGCCCAACATTCTTATATACACATATATAATTTTATTGGAGGCTCTTACAGCTCTCCACATTCTCAATA
>PVJH01022407.1:0-36708 GCA_004026705.1 Nesogale talazaci
ATTGTGATGGGAGTTGTAGGGGCCCCCCAATAAAATGATTAATTTTTAAAAGGGGGGGGAGGGAAAGGGGAGGATTTTTTTTTAAAGGAGCTTGTATCAAGGGCTCAAGTGGAAAATATTGGGAAATGTATGTGGAAATATGTGTGCAAATGTGCTTGATACAAATGATGTACTGAATGTTGTAGTAGCTGTAAGAGCCCCCAATAAAATTTAAAATAAAATGGTATATGTTAAAGAATAATGATGACTATGTGAAACGCTTCATAGCATCAACAAACCTGGAGTGTATTATGCTGAGTGAAATCAGTCACACACAGAAAGACAAATATTGCATGAAAATGCTGCTATAAAAAATCAAGAACAAATTTTCACACTAAAAGAAATATTCTTCTATGGTTGTCAGCAGTAGGGAAGGAAGAGAGGCAGAGGGAAATTGCAGACTAGAGGGTTAACTTGGGTGAAGGGGAAGACCCTGTCCCACAAGAAAGACATGAGCAACATTGATAAAATTAGGGCAAGACATTGGAAAGTTTGATTAGCCATTGAATGGAAAATTGATGACATGCTCTATAAACTTTCACTTAATTCAAAATTAAAAAATTCTTAAAGAATCGGTTAATAATACAGGGTAAGATCCTTTCCAATTATCTTTCCTTTCTTTCTTTCATTTTTTTGTGGGCATCACTGCCCTGGTGGGAGTAGGAGGGCCAGCCTTGCTCCTGGAGAGCTGCTGCCAGATTTGAATCGCTAACCCTGTGGGCCGTAGTCCTGCACATAATCACTACGCCACCGAAGCTCAGCCCCCAATTATCTTTCATCTGGTGATTTTACCCCCAAAATACATAATCACCAATAGACAACCTGTATGCATTTGTTATATTTTCTTCATCATAATAATGCAAGGCATCACTATAATACTGTAGAAAAGGTTGGAGAAAATTTGAATCAGGGACTAGGGTATGATAAAAGAATCTTAATGGTCATCCCATCATTGCTTCCTATGGGTTTAATTTTTGAGGTTCAAAGGGAGTACATTGTAGTGTAATAAGTTCCAAGGGCTAGGATAAACACATGTTCTGTACCAGTTTTGCTAACAGAGTTTTTAATTGCTTTTTTTCTCATTCAACTGGTTCTAATAAGTCTTCAAAATACTGAACATAGGTCAAAAATAATCTGGCTATAAACAAGAAAACAACTAGGGAATTAAAATCAACAACAAGGAGAACATAGACATCCTGGGGGTGTTGGAGCAACAGCAATCTAGTTGAGCAGAATTACTTAGAGACAGAAGAAGGGTGAGCATGATGGTGGGGCAGGAAGGTAAAAGGAAACAGAGGAAAGATCTAGGAAACAAAGCTTTGGATAGGTGTGTACATATGAAAATACAATCATCCAGTATATTCATTCATAAAACAGAGGTATCGGCCTATATACATATATGTATATGGTAATACCCTAAGGTAATGGGCAGCTTTCAGGTCTCTGCTCAAGCCCTCCCTCAATGCAAGAACACTTTGTTCTAACAAACTGGCATTCTGTGATGCTCACCCTCACTGCACGATCACTGAAGACAAAATGGGTGCATAAGTAAATGTGGTGAAGAAAGCAGATGGTGCCCGGCTATCAGAAGATATAGTATCTGGGGTCTTACAGGCTTGAACTATGCTAAGAACCATCTAGCAGAGAAACAACAAGCCCACATGGCAGAAGCACACCAGCCTGTGTGGTCGTGAAGTGTCAATGGGATCAGGTAATAGGCAATAGAAGACCACAAACAAATAAACAAACAAAAAACTATACTATTGATAATGAGGGGCACCAGAGCTGAAACCTCAAACCCATTTGTAGACAATGGGACATCCCGTCACAGAAGGGTCACAAGGAAGAGATAAGTCAACCAGGGCGCAGTACAGCACTGATGAAACACCCAAGGAACTCTCTGGTTCCTTGAAGCTTTCTCACCTCCCACTGTCCTGAACCCAGCTCAACCTTTCACTGTGGGCTAGACCAGAGTATGTTCACAGGTACAGATAAGAGATAAACGCTCATGACACATGGAATCCAGGAACCAGAAGGGTAGTAACAATACCAGGAGGGAAGGGGGGAAGGAGAGGAGAGGAAGAGGGGTAGAAGAAGGGAGGAAGGGAGAAAAGATCACAATGATTGACACATCTCCCATATCCAAAGGGACACACAACAAAAATCATGAGGGAAGGGAGACAGTAGTCAGTGTGAGATATGAAAATAATAATAATTTATAATTTATCAAGAGGTCCTGAGGGTGGGGGAAGGGAGGAGATAAAGAGGAGCTGATACTAAGGGCTCAATAGAAAGCAAATGTTTTGAAAACAAATGCTTTGTTAACATATGTACAAATATGTTTATATAAGTGACGTATGGATTGTTATAAGAACTATAAGATCCCCCAATAAAATGACCTTTTAACAAAAATTTTAAAAAGAAATAATCTGGCTGGCAAAATTGTCTCCTCAATCACTATGTAAAAGCCTAACATTCCTTGCTACCATTCAATTGAGTCAAATCCGATTTATAGCAACCCGATAGAGCATCTGCAAGCCTGCATATTGTTACAGAAATAGTGGGCCCGTCTTCCTCCTGAGACGTAGCGAGGAGGTTTGAACTCCTGGCCTTTGGGTTAGCAGGCTAACATCTAGTCCACAGCACACCAAGGTGACAGATATAATTTGCTCTAGAAACTTTTTTCTACTTGCATGCAGGGACATTTGGACAAGGAAAGGCTTTCACCCAGTGTATGAACACCATCTCTAAAATATGTTCACATCAGTTGCTTGGATCTAATTATATAAAGTCTATTTGTCATTTTAGCTCATAGCCAGGAGGCCTAGGGTATTGCTCTGGTGGAATAACCAAATATTTGTCAGGATTATTTTGTTGACAGCTTGGCAAGGTTTTATTTATATAATCAGCAACCTTCCTAAAATGGTCCCTCACAAATATTTTTACATTCGATCCATGCCTTTCTTGCCCCACAAAGATGAATGGATGTAAGGAATTAGTGAATGATATCTGCAATGTTTTTAATAAAATACACAGTCCATTTGGTCCCTTGTAAAGTTTTCTTTTCTAATTTTTACCCTTCTTGTCTGTTATTTCCTAGTCTTTCCTAATCATCAGCTTCCTGCTGCTGATTTCTTAAATTTTGGAAAAAATGATTGGTTCTGTTCCAATTTCCATTCTCTCTACCCACCCCCACCCCCGTCCAATATACAATGGATATATTGTGATTGCCATCCTTCCTTTAAATATCTGGAGTAATGCAAAACAGTTAAATGTTTCTCACTGAGTATAAAATAGAATCCCTTCAATCCTGATTATGAGCATTCAGTCACTAACAGGTGATCAAAAATGTTTTTTCTAAAAAAAGACAAAATTTCTGTGCTATCTTTGTAAAGGGTGATATATAAACAGGATTTCAAAATATTAGTGTAAATTTTCATTATCTTTCATTTCCATTTTTTACAGGAACTTTGTGAAGCCCTCTCATGTTTGTAATAAAGGAACACAGAGTGCATTAATGATTTCCATTTCTAGGACCACATCCAGATTTGTATGGGGAGGCCAACATAATATAGCTTATTAATTTATTCAAGAACTATTTTTGATCTGTCAATATTTTATATAATTTTAATAATGAGAAATTTTTCTCATAATTAAAAAGCTTCTAAATATTTTCTGGGGTTCTTATTCCCCAAAGTCATGATATAGGGAACAGGATTTAAATACCTTTCATCCTGCAGGAGCAGTGAATTATTGAATATGGTTCTTCTAATCAAAGTATCTAACTTCCACCAAATGACCTTCATGGGTCTGGTAAGAAGGTGGGGAGAAAATACTGAGAAGATTCACCTGTGATTATCTGGCATGCCACCTTGTTGCATATCAAATAAGTTTTCTGAGAAGCAGAAGAGATCCCATTGTCAGCAAGAGTCAAGTATGGAGTGCATCTAGGCACAATGAACCACCTGGATCCAGATGATAACTACAGCATCAGAGAATCAGCAGCAGAACTAGGAGCTAGGCATGGAGCAGAGTGGTGGTCTTCCCAATCCAAGGAGTAAGGAGAGCTGAGTGCTATTGCATAGAAGGTTGGCTTGCAGTGTAAGAAACCTCTGAGTACTTCAGAGAGCTGGGGTTGCTGACTCATGGAATTGGAGTTAAGTGCCTTCGGGCTGAAACTTACTGGATCAGCATACATCTGGGAACGTAATTCAAGGGGCTGAGTTTTCTGATTCGTGGAGCTAGAGCTAAATGCCTTCAGGTTGAGCCTTAGAGTGGGGTGGTATTCGTCTTTGGGACAAACCTGATAATAATTGTATCATGTCCTGATAAACAACTGGACCCTGATAATTTCTCATTGGCATTACAATTTGCTAACTTTATTTATTTATTTATTTATTTATTTATTTATTTATTTATTGCTAACTTTCTTAATGAACCCTTTAATCATGAATTTTGTTTGTGAATTCTGTGTTGGCATTGATATTAGAAATAGATATAGAAATAGATATTAGATTAGAAATAGATAATAGATTAGAAATAGATATTAGAAACTATAAAAGTAAAACATTAAGGAAGACAACTCACATCCTATATTGTTTTCTTAAGGGAAAGCAAAATGTTTATTGTTTTCTTGTGAGTTGGCATCAACTCAATGGCAATGAGTGAGTGATTGTATGGGAATACTGAAAAAATGCTGAGCATATAGCTGTAACAATGAACCAGGTTTATATATCTATAACAATGAAAGTCCTCAGGTGTTTGAGAGAGCAATAAATGAGGATTTGTCACCACAAGATGCTAGGTTACAAGATACAGCATTAATGGTTCTGAAGTCATGATAAAACTTCCATTCTCTTTTTTTCTTGCCGTTTTTTCCCTTTTGTCCTGGAAAAATGAGGGAATTACAAGGGTTAGTACCAGAAAAACTTTTTTTTCTAAAAATCCCTTTGTATTGGAGGAAATTTCTTATCTTTTTCAGAGTTTAAGGGGTATTGATTAATATAGGTGTGAATTTTGATGTATTGGGCTGCTAACAGCAAAGTTAAGTAGTTAAGACCACTAGCTGATTCACAGGAGAAACAGTGCTTTCTACTCCTTAAAAAGTTACAGTTTCTGGGTGTAAGATGGCTTCTGTGCAAAACGGGTCCACTACTGCAGGCTGGGAAAAGCCAGTCTCATTACAAGAGGCAAAGTCAGAAACCCGAGATGGCTCAGAGCTCCTCACTATTCCTGACAGTTGGAAAGAACCAGCCTGTTCCAAAGAGGACAAACCCAGAGGACTCTTGGAGGAGAGCAGTTTTGTAACTCTGTGCCCCAAATACAGAGAAGCTTACCTGAACTGTTACATTATGGTTCAGGGGAAACACAGTCTCTGAGGCCATTGGACTCTTCAGTGGTTTAAAAGAGGTTCGGAAAATTGTTCAATATACAACATTAAAACTTTAATGATTAAACAAGTTGGCAAAAGATTCTGAATTAAGATCACAGAGTTGGGTAATATTTTTGCCATAGTTTAAACATAAAAATGTGAATTAAGCGCAAAGAATGAAAGAAAAAAACCTATTAAGAAAGAGTATACACCATTCCACCTCCACAGCCAGAAAGTCAGATTGACAAAGAATTGGCAGGCTAGTGGTGAATACTTTTTGAAGGCAAGTCAGAAGAAACTACAGAAGATGGAAGCTATAAAGATGAAACAAGCAGACTCTCTCAGTAAGAAACAAGAGGAAAGAAACAAAGCTTTTATTCCATCGAAAGAAAAACCAGTTGTGAAACCTAAGGAAGCTTCTACAGAAACTAAGATTGATGTGGCTGCTATCAAGAAAAAGGTTAAGAATGGAAAGAATAAGAAACTGGGAGCACCGACAGCTGAGGAACTTAAACAGCTAATTTTCCTTCTGTTGAATTTGACAAAAACCTTTTTCCTTAACTCATAATTTTTTATTTTAAATTTTTCAGTATTTCACCATTTAGATAATTGACTTGCTTCCAAAATTCTAGTTAAGTTGTTCCATTTTTCTAACTAAGCAACCTAATTTTAACTGATCATTCTCTTTCAAAAAAAGCTATAGCTACTTCTGAAGATGACTCTTGACTTTTAGAATTTGCCATTTCCCAGAAAACTCCTTTGCTAGCATTTTGTTAAATTTGCCGTTTCCCAGAAAAACTCCTTTGCTAGCATTTTGCTAAGGATAAACCTGATAGTTCTAAGAGACACACACACACATACTAATGAACAACAAATTAAAAAATCAAGCTTCTTTCTTTTGTCCATAATTGGTATGAAAGAATTGTTCCAACCAGCAGAGATATCTGGGAACTCTTTCCAAACTGCCTAGATTTTCCTTCTTGGCAAAAGAGTGAATAGGATGAAAGGTATTCCATGAGGCCTTAAAATTCAAGTTATCTTTGTAGGGGAGGAAACACCACAGTTAAAGTGAGCTGGCATTGATTATGCTGTTGCCACCAAGAATTGTTCTGTTGTGCAAATTGCTGTAAAATTATAACAAAGATGTACTTCAGATTAACAACACAGTGTAACAATTTTAAAAAGAGAAAGAAGATAAAAGAAAACAGATATAAATAATTGCAATTTGGGAAGCTGAGTGTCCTCAATAAAGAACTTCAATGGTTAGAATCTTGTAGTGGTTTACTTATGAGCCACTGGTGAAAAATGAGGCAAGTATCTCAATACATTGTTCTTCAGAAATTACCACATGATTATGAATTTCTAAGGTGAACAGCATGTTATTTTCATAAGAGAAAACAGAATCTGTACAGATATTCACTTAACAGATAGACATTTCTTTTGGTCAGCATGTTACTTTGGGTAGACTAGAGAAACAATTACATAGGCTCACATATAAGGGAATGGTTTATATACAAAAGGAATGGAACATTGAGAAATCATCCCAACCCAGTCCAGTTTAAAGTCATAAGTCCAATATTTGCTTATATGTCCAATACCAGTCTATAATGTCTCCTTCCAACTCACGAAGTGCACAGGTGCAGAGTCCTGGCACTGGCAGGGGTCCCCTCATGGCTCCTTGCTTCCAGGGCTCAGGGTCCATCAACAGCATCCAATGGTGATAAAAGCAACTCATCACTGGCAGGGGTTTTCATGTGGCTTCTCCAGCTTCAGAGGTCTGGGTCCATCAGGGTAAAGCCGTGTGGCTTCTCTGGCTCCTTCAGCTTCTTGGACACTGCCAACTTGTCTTGTCTGTAGTTCATTGTCTCTGAGACTAACTCCCAACAACTGGGGAGATGGCCTCTCATCTCCACGAGGGAAATATTGCGAGATTTCCTGGAAGTCTCAGGAGAAAGCCAGGCCCACATGGAGGCCTCATTTCCAGATTAACAGGCTAGACTCCACTCATACATCTCAATCATGAAATTAATATAAGCACATGACCACCACGGTCAGTGACACTTATGTTATTGATTTTAGTATCATTTTCTTCTATCATTTATGCCCTTTGAAAATATATAGAATTGGCCTTATTTGTCATATAAAATAACTACTTTCATTTGTATAGTAATAACCTCAAGATGTAAGTTCTTTTGACCTCTGCTGGGTAAATTTTGCCAGGCATCAAAAAACAAAAATCATATCATTGTGTGCCCACCTTCCCGATATGGTCGCTATAGAAAAATGTGTGCATAAGCAAATATGGTGAAGAAAGCTGATGGTGCCCAGCTATCAAAAGATATAGTGTCTGGGTTCGCAAAGGTTTGAAAGTAAACAAGTGGCCATATAGCTCAGAAGCAACAAAGCCCACATGGAAGAAGCACACCAGCCTTTGTTACCATGAGGTTTCTAAAGGTTCATGTATCTGGCATGAAAGAACTAAAAATTATATCATTGTAAATGAGGGGGAGTACAGGTTGGGGACCCAAAGTCCATCTGTGGGTAACTAGACATCCCCTTTCAGAAGGGTCACAAGGAGGAGACGATCCGTCAGGGTGCAGTGCTGCAATGATGAAACACACAACTCTGCTCTAGTTCTTCAATGCTCCAGTTCCCCAACTATCATGATCCCAATTCTATCTTACAAATCTGGCTAGACCAGAGGATGTACACTGGTACAGATAGGAACTGGAACCATAAGGAATCCAGGGCAGATGATCCCTTCAGGGCTAATGGTGAGAGTGGCAATACCAGGAGGGTGGAGGAAAGGTGAGGTAGAAAGGGGAAAGCTGATTATAAGGGTGTACTTATAACCCTCTCCCTAGAGTACAGACAACAAGAAAGTTGGTGAAGGGAAACATGGACAGTGTAAGATATGACAAAATAATGATTTGTAAATTATCAAGGGTTCATGAGGGAAGGGAGGAAGGAAGGGGAATTGAGGAGCTTAAGTAGAGCTTAAGTAGAAAGCAAATATTTTGAGAATCACCACCATAAGGGCAACAAATGTACAAATGTGTTTGACGTATAATGGATGGATGTATGGATTGTGATAAGAGTTGTATGAGCCCCCAATAAAATGATTTAAAAGATAAATTAAAAACATTTAACAGAATGATTACCTATTTTGTAGCATGTATTAAGGCTTCATTTCTTTTTAGTATAGAGTACTATTTCATTATGTGTATGTGTGTATTTCACATCTGGCTTATTCACTCATCTATTGATAGCTGTTTTAGTTATTTACACCATTTTTTAATTGGGAATAAGGTGGCCATGAACATTGATGTAAAGGTGTCTTTTGAATTTCTTCTTTCAATCCTTCTACGTATATAACTGATGGTGGAATTTCTGGGCTATATGGCAATTCCCTATTTAATATATTGTGGAATCACTTGTTTTTCACAATGGCTATAACATTTTACAAAGGAGCATATCAAAAGTGAAAAGACACCCATGACTGGTGATAATATGAGGGGCTACCAAAAACTAACAGATTTTTTTCCTTTTCAAAGTTATGTATTTAATTTTTTTAACAAAACAACTGTACCACCTTCATAATACTCTCCATTACACTTAATACATTTGTCAAATCGGCGATTCCATTCTTAGAAACTTTTTTCAAACTCATCTGTTTGGATGACTGACAGCACCTCCCTCATTCTTCTTCACCTCTTCTATATCTCCAAATCCCTGTCCTTTCATATACCTCTGCATTTGTGGAAACAAAGTGAAGTCTCACAGAGTGAGGTCAAGTGAATAAAGTGTGTTGGTCAAAAGAGGCATGCTGTTTATTGGGTCAAAAATTGGAGCACTGAGATGACTGAATTAGCAGGTACATTGTCATGGCAAAACCAGTCCCTCGTCTGCCACAAATCTTTTTTGTCACACACAGTTATTCAATCTTTTCAGAACCTCTAATTAGAAAGCTTAAAGAACAATTTAACCTGGTGGGATGAACTCCAAATACAATACAAGTTGATAGTTTTGTCTGTTTGGGAAGTTGACAGGCGTACAGAAAAAAGCTTGTTGACATTTCCCCTATTTTGAAATGAGATAATCACTCCACTCTTACACTTGAGTTTTTCCTCTAGAACTGTCCTTGTAGGCTGCTTCAACATCACAACAGTTTCTGTGGCATTTTTCTCAAGCAGGAAACAAAATTTCACAGCCACAAGCTGTTGTCTTAAATCAACTATCACACCAAAAAATATGTTTGTGTGAAACTGCTTCTTTGAAAAAATTAACTGTGACCAGAGAGAACCTTCCCAGGGAACAATACTGGGTGCACTAACTCATAGTGCTTGCCTAGTGGGGAAACTATGTACTACACTGAGTGAAGCTTTTTTCCATTTGGGGGTGGGGTGTACCCCCTCATGTTATGCAATTTCTTACTATCTAGAATATATAAGAACTCAATAATAAAAAGAAAACAACCCAACTTTTAAAATAGGCATGACATTTTTTTCAAGTTATACAAATAACAAACTGATAGTTTTGTGCTAACTTGTCTGGGTCAGGATTCTCAGTGGTTTGGCAGTTAAATTCTTTCTGTCATCTAGTCAATGACAACTCATAGGACGTTGTAGGACAGGGTAACATTTTATGGGAATAGAAAGTCCTATCTTTTCCCCACACAACAGCTGGTGGCTTTGAACTATTGACCTTGTGGTTAGCAACCCAATGCATAATCCATTAGGTCAACAGAGCAGTTAGGGCCTACTAATCCCCTATGATGTGATCTATCATAATGTAATTAACTCCATGATGGGATTTGCTCTGAGCATCCAAGCAGTTTTAAGATTAGGATGGAGTACAACCCCCTTACTCATGTCACTGCCCTGATACAATTGAAAGGAAGTTTCTTTAGGAGTGTGGCCTCCTTCCTATATAAATAGGCTCTGTAGAAAGCTTGCTTTCATCTTGCTGTGTATGAATCCTGCAACTGGATCACCTACCTTCGGTTCTTTAGACTTGCACCAATGATCTGCCATTTTGCTTGCCTGCAGTGCAAGTCTTCAGTGGCCCACTATCTGACCTGCTGAATGTTGACTCATGTACCTGTTAGTTACCAGCCTATTGCATATCTGCCAATCTTTGGTTCATCAGCCCCCAGAACTTTGTGAATCAGAAGACCTCTCCAGCTTTCCATCTAATCCATGAACTTGGTACCTGCCAAGACTTGGATTTGACCACTTCTACAAATGTGTGAACTATTTTTTGATAAAATTTTCTTTCTATATATTCATATGTAAGTATCACTGGTTTTGCTTTTTTAGAGAATCTAACCAAATATATAAGCACATGAAAATATGCCCATCGGAGAAATATAAATCAAAGCTCCAATGAGTACCAATTCATACCCAGTAGAATGGATAATATCAGAAAAAAGGAATAAATAAAATTTATTGAGGCTTTTTATGACTATGTCTATCTTGGAGATCATGTACTTGATGATATTCTATCTAGATGTTCTATCTATTATGAAGAGTGGGAGCATTGGAGACTTCAACTGTTGTTAGGTACCCTTGAGTCCACTCTGACTCATAGCAACCCTATGTACAACAGAAGTATATGCTGCTATCCTCACAATCATTACATTTGAGCTCTTTGGTACAGCCATTCTGTCAGTTAATCTTGTCGAGGGTCTTCCTCTTTTTGACTGACCTACATTACTAAGCAAAATGTCTTTTTCCATATACCAATTTGTCCTGATATCTATCCAAAAAGTCTTGACATCTTGCTTTTAAGGTGCATTCTGGCTGTACTTCCTCTCAGAGATATATGTTTGTTCTAGAAATCCATGGTACTTTCGGTATTCTGATGTATCAATTATTTTCTCTAACTTACCATAGTTCAGGTCCTCAAAGCTCTTTAGCTCTTTAAGGAGGTCTTATATAGCAAATTTGCTTGGTGCAATACATCTTTTATTTCTTAACAGCTGCTGCAATGACCACTGATCGCAGGTCCAAGCAAAATGAAATCCTTGACAATTTCCTACAATTTTTTTTCACTGTTCGTCATGAAGCTGTCTATTAGTACTGTGGCAGTTACATAATCTGGTGTCAACGTGTGAAGGAGTGGAGTCTAGCCTGTCAATCAGGTCACAGTTTGATGACCTCTTTTGGAGGTGCCACAGAGGTGGGACACATATACACTCCCTGAAAGACATTCTTGTTGAGAAAAACACATGGAGTCTGGCAGAGGAATTTATAGATTGGTATTGGACATATGGGATAATATCAGACTTATGGACTTGATCTGGACTAGGATGGGATGTTTTCTCAATATTCAATTGAGAATTTGTTTCTCTAGTCTATCCAGACTAACACAGGTACAGTTGTGAACATTTTTGTTTTGTTTACACTGAGTTGTAAGCCATACTGATGGCTGCAGTCTTTGATTGTCATCCATAAGTCTTTCAAGTTTTTTTGCTTTCAGCAAGCAAGATTGTGTCATTTGCACATCATAGATGCTTAATGAGCTTTCCTCTAATACTGATGCCAATTTCCTCTTCATAAAGTCCAGTTTATTGGATTGTTGGCTGAGTATACAGATTGGATAAGTATGGTGAAAGGATACAATGCTAACAAACACCTTTCCTGAATTTAAACTGTACAGTATTCCTTTATTATATCTGAATGACTGCTCTTAGCCCACATAGAGATTCCCTTTGAGCACAATTAAGTGTTCTGTAAATTCCGTTCTTCTTAATGTTATCTATTGTTTATTGTGATCCATTTTCACATTCAATGGAACAAAAGCAAACATCTTTCTGGTATTCTCCACTTTTAGAGACCACTCCAACTATTTCCAGATACTTATCTGGGATTTCTTTTCTGTCAATGTAATATCAGTGAGTTGTTTTTCCATGTCTTTAAAGTATGATGTTGGAATCATGATTGGGTTTGCATTGAATCAGTTAATTGTTTTGCGTAGTATTGAAATGCTCACAGTATTTAGTCTTCATATTTTCTATAGTTATAGATCTCTTTTGACTGTTCTGGACTCAAAATGAATCAGAATTGGCTTGATAGTAGTGAGTTGGGTTTGGTTAAGACTTGTTGTAATAGTGTTTTTTAGTTTTCTATATTTAGGTCTTTTGCTTTTCTGTTATGTTTATTCTGAAGTGTGTTCTGGGAGGGAATGTATATCATTCTGTTATTAAGTGAAGTGTATGTGTCTATGAAGTCAAGTTGTCTGATTATGTTGTCTAGTTCTTTTGTGTCTTTAAGTGCTTTCTCTTTCATTGAAAGAGATTAATATATCCTGCTATTATTGCAAAGCTGGCTAATTCTCTCTTAAATTCTGTTAGAATCTGATATATTATTTTGAGGCTCTTCCATTGGGTGACTAGATAATATATTGTGGTTATATTCTTTCATTCAATTGACCTATTTATTATTATATAATTTTCTTCTTTGATTCTTATGGTTAGGTTTTGCCATAAAGTCTTTTTATCAGAAATTAATATTGCCAATCCTGCCTTGGGGGCTGTTGTCACTAACTTGATATATTTTTCCAATTTTTGATTTAAAGTTTATTTTTGTCTTTGTGTCTAAGTTGGGTTTCTCAGAGATAGCATTTTCTTATCCATTCTGCTACATTTTAATCTCTTTTTTTGTGGGCATGACTGCCCCCTGGTGGGAGTAGGAGACCCAGTTTTGCTCCTGGAGAGCAGCTGCTGGATTTGAACTATCAACCCTGTGGGCCACAGTCCTGCACACAACTACTACTCCACCAGGGCTCAGCGCAACTTTTTATCTCTTGATGTGTGTACTTAATCCATTTATTCAATATCATTATTTATATATATGAATATATTGCTGTAATTTTACTGTGTGTGATGCCAATTTCTGTGTTCCTCATAATTTTCTGTGCTGAGTTCATTTTGCTATGAGGTTTTCATATTGTTTCCTTTATTGTTGTGTTAGTGTTTACTACATAACTAAAAGCTATCTGCTGATTTGTTATTTTCTGCTTATGTTTAAAAGAGCTTGTCCTATCTTGAATTTATCTCCACTTCTTTTCCATTTGGAAATTCTGTAACTACAGTATTTACTCCCTCTTTTGATTTTGTAGTTGTCCTTGTTAGCAAGTTGATATCATTAGTTGCCTTTAAAACATCACGGTGTTTTTTTGTATTTAATGAATAATTTTGTATGTTGTGCCTTAAACACTCCCCACCTATCTCCAGTTTTGTGTGATATTGACCATATGTGTATGCTCACTTCTCTGTTTGCTGTTCTTGTAGCACAGTCGAGAGTGGGCTTGTATAGTGTTAGCCACTGACTATCATTAATCAAATGATAGAAAAGCAGGCTGTTGTCCTCCCAGAGTGGGTGGAGCTCTGGTAGATATGAATGTGTCTGGGCTAATGGGGAACGTCACTGTCTCTTTAGAACAAGGTGGGAGGGGATTACGGAAAGAGGGAGCGGGAGAAAACTAGATGCGGTGGGGGTGGAGCAAAGGGTAAAATAAAATAAATGAAAAGAAAGAATAAGGGAGGAAAGAAAGGAAGAAAATGGGAACATCTGTCCGCCGGCAGCAACTCAGGGCCCGCGCTCCATGGACCAGAATCCTGGGCTGACCGGTAGGAACCCTTGTCCTGATCGCTGCCTCCCTCCTCCCCAGCCCTCCCAGTCTCCTCCTCCTTTCTTCTCGCGGCCACAGGTCACGCCCCGCCCCGCCCCCCGCCCCCCCAGTCTCCTCCTCCTTGCTTCTCGCCGCTACAGGTCACGCACCGTCAGTCCGTCAGTCCTTCCGTCCGTCCGTTGCTCCAAAAGGCTGGGGAGTGGGTTCTTGGCAGCAGCGGAACTGAGGCCTACTCTGCCGCCACCTCTCAAGTGCTATTGTCCCTGGGCGGGCCGGCCCGGGTCCCCTGCAGAGCGCCGAGTGCACCGGCTCCGCTGAAGATGCCAGACCAAGCCCTACAGCAGATGCTGGACAGAAGTTGCTGGGTGTGTTTTGCCACTGATGAAGATGACAGAACAGCCGAATGGGTGAGACCATGCAGGTGCAGAGGATCTACAAAATGGGTTCACCAGGCTTGTCTGCAGCGCTGGGTAGATGAAAAACAAAGAGGAAACAGTACAGCCAGAGTGCCATGTCCTCAGTGCAATGCTGAATACTTAATAGTTTTTCCAAAGCTGGGTCCAGTTGTTTACGTCCTGGACCTTGCAGATAGACTGATTTCAAAAGCCTGTCCATTTGCTGCTGCGGGAGTGATGGTTGGCTCAATCTACTGGACAGCTGTGACTTATGGAGCAGTGACAGTGATGCAGGTTGCAGGCCATAAAGAAGGCCTGGATGTTATGGAGAGAGCAGATCCCTTATCCCTTTTAATTGGACTTCCTACTATTCCTGTCATGCTGATATTAGGCAAGATGATTCGCTGGGAGGTCTATGTGCTCAGACTATGGCGCAAATACTCCAATAAGCTACACATTTTGAACAGTATATTTCCAGGGATTGGTTATCCTGTTCCTCAAATTCCAGCTGAGGCTAACCCTTTAGCAGATCACATTTCTGCTACCCGAATTTTGTGTGGAGCCCTTGTCTGTCCCACTATTGCGACGATAGTTGGCAAACTAATGTTCAGTAGGGTTAACTCTAATTTACAAAGTACAATCTTGGGTGGAATTGCTTTTGTTGCCATAAAAGGAGCGTTTAAGGTTTACTTCAAGCAACAGCAGTATTTACGTCAGGCCCACCGCAAAATTCTCAATTATCCAGAGCAAGAAGAAGCATAGCACTGACTTCTAGTCGTTGTGCAGTCCTCTCGTCCATATGAGTCTGTTGTGCTAGTCTGATTCCATCATTAATGCATAGTAGTGAAGACTGTGATTATCTGCTGCTCCTACATTTTTAAGAAATAGAATAAAACACTTAGGGTAGAGAAATCCTCTCAGTGATCATGGAACCTAAGGATGTGATTTTGTTTTCATTGTTTTATATGTACTTCTTGTATGGTAGTCATCTGAACCATTGTTTTAGCATGATAAACCTGGGATTTGTTCCTGTTTCCTTCAGACAGAAATGTAAAAATCAAACTGCAGATATTAAAAAATGCATAAGCTGTTTTTTTCAAGTTCCTCTTCTGTACATGTTCATGTTCAGTGTTTTCTAAGAATCAGCAATTCAGTACCATGAGGATTTTTTCTCACTTGTATAATTTTGCTATATGCTAAATAGGAGCTAAGTATGAGGAAATGAAAATTAGCTATAAATAAATAATAAACCAAAATGTATGTAAGCATTCAAATTATTATATGAACAGTGAGATTTTGTTGTGTTTTTCATAATCCATATGATGGCCTCCAAAAGTTTTGGTAAAAATTCACAGGGCTTTGGGCTGAGCCCCGGTGGTGTAGTGGTTGTGCGCGGGACTGCGGCCCACTGGGACGGAGGTTCAATTCCAGCATGGGGCTGGGCCTCCTAATCCCACCACCGGAGATCAGTGATGCCCCCCCCGCAAAAAAAATTCACAGGGCTTCCAGATTGATCGCTTCTTCACTGTTAAATTTTATTTATATAACATTGACATCTCACAGTTAAAAATGTAATTTTGATCCATGCAGTCTTAATTATAGTGCATCTGTCTGCTGGTGAATCATCAAGTCCTCTCAATATTGGAGTAATGTTTTTCAATCCATATTTTTTAGAAATTAGAGCTGCCAAGTTCATAGTAGCTTGAGCACAGAGACAGGCTTGCAAAAAATAATAATAATAAATAAAAACAAATAATTATCTCAAAAAGACAAAAAAAGAAAAAGGGAACATCTAAGAAAAATGGGATCTAAAACAATGGAGGGAATGAGAAAGGATGAAATTGGACAGCGAGATGATCCAGTGGGGGAACTACACTCTGCCAGCCAAGAAGCTCATAGAGTTGGAGGGAGGGAGAGTTCTGTCAGGTACAAGAAGTCTACTGACTTATATCGTATCTGGGGTCAGGTCACCAGATCCAGAAATCCTGACTTCTGTTGAAGTCAAGCATCTTGTTTCTGCAAGGAACTCTTTTGATCCTAAAAGGCAGTTGGGGCAGGAGACCTAGTTATAGAAGGAATTCTTGTGCACCTAGGGTTGGCCAGAAGCAGGGTTCACATCTGGCACTGCAGTTTCTGCTGTATTGATGAGGCAAACTTAATGGGCCTACAGATACAGAAGTAGTGCATCCAATGTTCTATCCAAGAAGACACACTTCCAAACCCAGGCAGAGCAAGGCCTGTGCAGGAGTAGTGTCACTGGGGGGTGAAAGTAAGGTCTGGTCATGTCTATGGTCACCAGGACGGTTTGGGAACAAAATCTTTTGGGTGGTTTCAGACACTGGTGTGGTCACTTATGTTGTCGTGTGACTGTAGTGATTAAATGCTTCCTGCAAAGGTTCAAGATGGTGGTGATGTGTCAGGTAAGCTGGAAATTCAGTGATTCTGTCTGTCTCCTCTCTTGTTACTTCTGCACAGCTTCTTTTTTAGTCTGTATTCAATCCATTTCTCTTTCCTTTCCAGGATCATTATCCATATCTGTTTCATTTGGGCCCTTGTATCTTTGTTGCCGAGCTCCTAGGTAGTATGTCTGCCTAGTCCCCAATCTTGCCAGAAGGCCCTTCAATAAATATCATGAGGAGACCTGGTTGAGGAATTTACTGCTTACTAAAATATCAGCAGTCTGAAGCAACCACTTCTCCATGGGACAAAGATGTGACAGTCATATTCCACTAAGTTTTAAATACTTGGAAATCTTTTGGGTAGTTACACTCAAATAGGGTCACTGTGAACTGGAATCATATGATTAGCGATAGATGTATACACACAAATGAATTTTAAGTTGTTTTTGCTGTTGCTTCAAATTATATATGCTACCCTCCCAAGGGGGTGGACAACAGAAAAGTGGGAGAAAGGAGACAGTAGTCAGTATAGGACATGAAAAAAATCTATTAATTATTAAGGGTTCATGAGGGACCAAGGGTGGAGAAGGAGGGAAATGAGCTGATACTAAGGGCTCAAATAGAATATGTTTTGAAAATGATGATGGCAACATATGCACAAATGTGCTTCATATAATGGATGGATGGATGAATTCTGATAAGAGCTGTAAGAACCCCCAATAAAATAAATTATTAAATAAAAAGAATGTCCAACTTACAGACTTCTAGTTACCCTTTAATGCTATATAAATTTTCCTCATTTTGAAACTACAAACCAGCTCCTACTCACAATAGAGTTTTCAGCATGAGCACCTTCAACAAAACAAAGCAAATTATATATGCCAGTTCCTGATAGCAACACAAGATTCTTCTCTAATGAACACAATATTATCATGAATGGAACATATTTTAGGATGTTATACAAGCTTCAATAAATCCAGAAATCACACTTATACAGATTTTCTTCTTAGGAAAGTAGCAGCCAGTCAAAAACAAGGATACCAAAATAAGAAAACTACATAATACATTATATTTTAAAAGATCAAAAGGGAAATTGCTAGTACTTAGAATCCCAATAGAATTCAAACAAAACATACAAAACTTTTTAGACAGAGAAAAAGTAATTCTCAGAAGGAAAGTTTATAGAAACAAATATTACATACCTAAATCAAAGAAGTGTCCCAAAGGAGTAACTTAATCTGGCAATTTAAACAAATAGAAAAACAGCATAAGAAAGCCATAGGTACAAAAAGAAATGTAACAGTAAAGAGCAGAGCAGAAATAAATAGCAATCAGACAGATAATGGAATCATCAAGACTAGTAATTGGTTCTTTGAGAGTATCAATAAACTGGCAAACCACTGGCAAAAGAGACTTGACAAACCACTGGCCAATTTGACAAAGAAGAAATATCAAATAACCAAAATAAGGAATATGTAACTGAGATAAAGAGGATTACAGAATACTATGAAATATTACTTACTAAAACTTGAAAGCTTAGAAGAGATGGATACCTTTCTAGAAACATGCTACCTATCTAAATTAACACAAATCTCAGTAAAACATTTAAACAGACTCAAAGCAAAAGTCTTCTCATTTTAAAAAGTCTCTCAGAAATAGCAAAAAGCTTGACCCAGAAGGCTTTACTGGGCAAGTTTACCAAGCATTCAGAGTAGGGTTGACACCATTTCTACTGAAACATAATATAATATAATATCAATATAATAATAATATTTTTAATATAATAAAACAATATATTCTAGCTCATTTATCACTCATAACAAAGCCAGGTAAAGAAAGCACATAGAAGGAAAATTAGAGATTGATATTTTTAATGCTTATAGATGCATTGTTTTAAGACAATTTAGAAAGTAAGTGGTTTTAAGTGTCAGGATAGTGCATTTGCATGGACACAGAACTACTGAGAGACTTTCAAGATTACTGACTTTTTAAACTGAAATCAATGCATGCAGTTGCTGGTAGATGCACCAAAGGCCAGGACTGAAAGTGAAGTGTAGTCTGCTGGCAGTCTGTGTGCTTGCTAGGTGACCACTTGGATTCATTTGATGCATGGAAGTGGGAAAAATGCAGCAAAAAGTAGATTGCTTGAGTTTGGTCACTGGTATCCATCAACTTGGTCCACAGAGATGAGAGGGAGGAAACAAGCAGGGGCTAGCTGGTCTGAAATTTCATGTTACATAGAACCTGAACCTGTACTTCATGGTCTAGCCTGAGGGAGCGAGGGTTGATGAGAATGTAAAGGGTCAAGTGGACTGAAGTGCAGGGAGGTATACCTGAATGCCAAAACTTGCTACTGGTACCCATTTTCTTAGCTTGGAATGGCTAGAACTGAGTGGACCAAAACTTGACTCACTGAAGAGATGAAAATGTTGACCCTATGAACTAGTATATATTGCTACATCTTGATGAGTTGCCTGTTCTAAAGTAGACTTTGCTTATTGGATGCAGCTATCCAAAGTTTCAAGTAGAATGAAGAGAGAGTACTGGGTTGATAGGAATAGGTAATTTGGATATTTTACATAGGATATTGTCTTTAGTCTCAAATAAATGGAATAGGGGAAGATACCCATGAAAAGGTTTTTTTTTTCTTTTCTAAATGGGTCTAGATAAGAGAGGGTTGGGAAGATGTTGATGGGATTATAAGATTCAGGTATAGGATATTATTAACAGAATTACCATTGTTAGCGTCAGATTTTGGGAGGAGTCACATAAAAATGTATACACAAATGAGGCTGAAATGACTTTGGTCCTATGCATATTGCTTGTATCCTATTAGGCACATATGTAATTTTATTATTGCTTTTTTTTGGAGGTTAAAGAGTTGTATACAAGTATCAAGTCAACAAAGGTTGGGCTGTGATTAGTAGGTTTTGTATCAACTTGCTTATACTTGTGAGAAGATATGGGTGGAAATCAACTTCTCCATGAGGACACAGCCTATTGATATCTTGGGGGATGTGGCCTAAATATAAGAGATTGTGTAAAAAGACCTTCTCTCTAGCCTCTCTCCTCTTTCCTGATTGCTTGGATCCTGTGCCAGTCTTCTGGGCCCAGCAGACCATGTGGATGTCTGTCTCTGGGAGCTGTAGGTAACATGCCATGTTCTTTCTGACCTTGGATGAATGAAACTTTGCATCTACCAGCCTGTGATCTCTAATTCCCCACAACACCTTCCTGCATCATCAATTGGCAACTGTGTGAGTCTGGAGGAGCTTCCAACTAGCATCTGGCCCATGAACTTGAGCTGAAAAGGGCTGAGCCACTTCCTTGATATAAATTTCTTTCTGACTATAAAGTTTTTTCTTATACATATATACTAAAATCGGAAACAAAAACTACTAAATTTATATAGAAAGGTATTACTATCCATCAAATGAATTCTAGTTTATGAGATTTTAAATCTTTACAGAGGCACAGAGACTCATCTTTCTCCTATAGAGTAGCTGATGGGTTCAAATTGGTTATCTTGCGGTTAGCCACTATTCTACCAAGGCACTTATATGGAAAGTAAAGAGGACTTAAATTGCACAAAATTATATACAAAAAAATAAAGTAGAACATACTATGCTTCCCAACTTCATATAGACCAATGGAATGGAATGTGGTAAATTCACCAATCTGTGGGTAAATTGATTTTCATTAAAGAGTCTAAGTTCATTCACTGAGAAAGAAACAATATCTTTAACAAATTGTACAGGAAAAACTTGGTATCCATTTCAGAAAAATGAAAGTAAATCTTTATTACATATTATACACAAAACTAACACAAAAGGGACCAAAGACCTAAATGTTAAAGCTCAAACTATAAAACTACTGAAAGGAGGACTTCCGGGAAGATGGCCACTGAGTGACACCCACCAGAGGGAATCAGCAGAAATAAGCCCAGGAGTGTTACTAAGAGAGAAATTCAACACTACTGGACTGCCGGAGAAGCATCAAAAAGATAAGTAGGCAAAGATCCACAAGGTTTTGAGGGGTTGGAAGCTTTTGGCTTACCACAGTGAAGGCTGGCTAGGGTTTGGCTCTACCCCACTACTGTCTTCCACTGTCTCCACTGGAGCCACAACAAAGGTAAATAGGAGCTGGCACAGGGCCTTTGTCTCAACCGAGTGACAGCTTGCCACCAGCACAGGGTAGGGGTTAAACCCTTGCAGCCCCACAGTCAGGGATCATGGCTCAGCTATATAGTTATTTTGGATTCCCTCCCTTCTTTCTATCCCCCCACCTCCCACGGTTTGGGCAAACCTGGTTTGTTGGTGTTAACTCCTGGTCTTTTCCAGTTTGGCTCACAGGCTAGACCACTCCCAATAGCCCAGGGCAATTATGCCTGCTACACTCATCTGGGAGGGCACCACCCTGTGCAGTGCAGCCTGAGACTGGAAAAGTCCATCCACCCTCCACCAGGGGATATTCTGCCCAATTTCTTAAAGGGGAATTCCAGCCTGTGGGGGTGGGAGAGCTCTTATATGTTCTCTGTGGTTACACCTGACTGAGGGAACTCCCTCCCACCTGCCTTGGTGCCTGGTGTGGACAAGGGTGGTTTAGCTGGCACTGGTAGAAGTTCTGTGCTACTGTGGGAATGACTGCCCAGCCTTGACAGTGCTCTGCCTGTTTGGGGTGGTTCCATCCACCGCTAACGGTGCTCTACACAAAAGCAGGTAGCCCATCAGCCATCTGTGGTGCTTCCCTTGCAGCAGGCACCCCAGTGCACCCCCTGTGGTGCCCCAGGCTGACGTGGGATGCACCATCACAGCTCCTGGTAAGATCGTGCAGTACAACACCATCCTTGTGGGTCCAAAACAATCCAACCAGTGGTCCCTGAGAGGAACATCCAATTTATCCTCCAAATAATGGAATACTGGTTCACTAGGAAAAGAGTAAAGCCACAGGAGGATAAAGTGGTAAGCCATTTCCATAGTGAAATTAGTCACAGAAAGTTCGAAGAAAAATTCCTACAAGTCTCCCAGAGAGAGTTGTTGCTCTTCGGCTCCCTGGAAAAAGGCACCTGGTTGCTCTAAATCAATGGGACACAAACAGAAATCAGCCCCAACAACCTCAATGAAAAAACTGGAGAAACAAAAGGCAATGACAGAAAATGACCCAAACCGAATGGAAGAAACAGACATTGATATGTCATAGGAAGAAATTTTCAGACCGCTGCTTGGAGTCATACAGGATATGAGGGAAATAACACATAAAAAAGATGAATTGATAGATGAGACAAAGTCCATACACCAAACAGAAATAGAACAGCTTAGGAACGAGATTAAAAAAAAAAAAAAACTAACAGCAGACTCACAGTGTTCGTGATCCCACTGGAGGAAACAGAGCACCAAACCAGTGACATAGAGGATAGCCAAGCAGACTCTAACAAACTTGAACAAAATTCTAATAAGATCACCGGAGAAACCGAAGAAAATGTAAGAGCTATGTCTGATGCTATGAGAAGGAACAAAATAAGAATTATTGGATTATCAGAGGAAAACACAACAAAGACGCCATCTGCAATAATAGAGAATTATTGGAGGAAAATGTCCCCAGCTTAGTGAATGAAAACCAGGCCACCATTCAGAATACTGAAAGAACAACAGCTAGACTGGATCCCAAGAAGTCAGCAAGACACATAATAGTTAAAATATCCAACTCTGAGGAAAAGGACAAAATCATGAGCAGCTAGGGGGAAAACAAGCAATCACATGTAAAGGTTCTCAAATAAGAATATGCTCAAACCTATCAGCGGAAACTATGAAGAAGAGGAGAAAGTGAAGTAATATATTCCAAAAATTGAAGGAAAATAACACAAACCCAAGAATACTCTACGCAGTCAAATTATCTATCAAGATAGATAGAGAAAGTTTTTCCAGACAAGGGAAAACTCAAAAAATGGTTTAGAAGAAACCCAGCCCTACAAGATACCTGTTGACCCTGTATGGGCAGAAGAACAGCACTCATCAAGCATAAATAAAAGACAGCCCCATAGAACAACCTCACCCAGCCCTGAAGATAGGAATGGCTTAAGGATGGAAAGAAGTCAAGAATGATCAATGCTCACACACACAGGCACAACACACTGAAAAGAAAGGGAGGTAGGGGAGCACCCAACACAAAAGGTATAAGATTACTTCACACAGTCCACAGACACAGATAATAACCCTAAATATCAATGGACTGAACTCAGGCATCAAAGGACTGAGGCTAGCAGACAGGCTTAGAAAATACAACCCATAAATCTGCTGTCTACAGGAGACACATCTCAAGACTACAGACAAAAATCAACTTGATAGATATCTACAGATATTTTCATCCAAATACAAAAAAGAGTCATATTCCTTTCAAGCCCACATGGCACATTATTGAAAGTAGACCATATGGTGGGCCATAAGTTGGATCTGCATAAACTTAAGAACATTGATATTTTACAGACCTCTCTCTCTCTGACCACTATGCCTTAAGGTTGGAAATCAACAAAAGGAAGATGAGAAAAACAAGAGCAAATAATTGGAGGATGAATAACTCTCTATTGCAAAAGGAGTGTGTACTAACCCAGATCAGAGATGAAAATAGGAAATTTCTAGAAACCAATGAGAATGAAAATACAACATACCAAAACTTATGGGACAAAGCAAAGGCAGTCTTCAAAGGAAGTTTCATAGCAATACATGCACACCTGAAAAAGGAAAAACATCTCATAACTGATATGTTGACATAGAATTTACAACAACTAGAACAGAGTCAGCAGGACAGTCTTACTAAGAGGAAAAGAATAAAAATTAAAATCAGGACTAAGATGCAGGAGAGGGAAAATAAGAAAACAATGAAAAACATAGTGTGCTCAAAGTTGGTTCTTTGAAAGAATTTAGAAAATCGACAAATAACTGGAAGACTTAACCAAAGAAAGGAGGAAACAAATTTTAATAGCATGGAAGAGGGATGAAAGGGGGGACATCACAACTGACCCCTATGAAATCAAAATGATAACTACACACTACTACAAAAGACTATACTCCAATGAATTCAACAACTTTGAAGACATGGACACATTCTTGGAAATAAGTCCCTCCCTAGACTATCCCCAATGGATGTCAAGATTCTCAACAGATCCATAACAATAGAAGAAATAGACAAGGTTATCAAAGGACAACCAGCAAAAAAAAATCACCTGGACCAGATGGCTTTAGAGGAGAATTCTACCAAGTATTCCGAGAAGAACTGACACTACTCCTGCACAAACTCTTTCAAAACAAAAGAAAAGATGGCAAACTTCCAAGCTACTTCTATGAAGCTAGTATAACACTGATACCATCTCTGGGCAGGCAAGGATGCCACAAGAATTGAGAACAACAGACCAATATCCCTAATGAACATTCATGCAAAAATTCTTGATAGAATACTGGCCAATAGAATACAAAAGTTTATAAAACAAATAATTCACCATGACCAAGTGTTCAAACCCGGGATACAGGAATGGTTCAACATATAAAAGACCATTAGTATAATTTGCCACATTCACATGAAAAACTATAAGAACCACATGATAATATCATAGATGCAGAAAAGGGATTCAACAACATCTAACACCAATTTCTGTTTAAGACACTGGAGAAGATAGGAATGGAAAGAAAGTTCTTCAAGATAACACAAGGTATATATGAAAAACCAACAGCCAACATGGTAGTCAATGGAGAAAAGATTAACACAATCCCACTGAAAAAGGGAACTAGACAAAGATGCCCCTTGTCCTCACTCTTATTTAATATGGTACTGAAGATTTTCACTAACAGCATAAGGCAAAGAAAAGAAATCAAAGGTATTCTCTTGGGGAATGAAGAGGTGAAATGATCATTATTTGCAGATGATATGATTTTATATATGGGAAATCCCAGTAGCTCCACAAGGGAAGTACTGGAAGCAACAGAGTGGCAGAATACAAAATCAATAATCAGAAGTCTATTGGACTGCTATATACATCTGATAAGACCACAGAAGAGGAGATAAAAAGTGGTACCCTTCACATTAGCAACGCACAAAGTGAAATAGCTAAAAGAACAAAAGATCTATTTGAGGAAAATTACAGAACACGATTACAAGAAACCAAGAGTAACCTCAATAAATGGGAGAATATCCCATGCTCGTGGGATGGAAGACTCAATATAGTAAAGATATGAGTTCTACCCAAGGTAGCAGAATTAATTAATTCTACCCAATATAGAATTAATGCAATTCCAATATAATTACCCTCATCCTTCTTCAAATAAATGGAAAAACTGATCATCAACTTCATATGGAGAGGGAAGAAGCCCAGAATTAGGAAAGAACTCCTCAAGAATAAGGACACAGTGATAGGGTTTGCTTTACCTGACTTTAGCACATATTATACAGCCACAGTGGTCAAAACAGCATGTTATTGGCATAATGGTAGATATTCAGACAAAGGAAAAGAACTGAAAACACCAGAAATAAAATTGCCAGCATAAAGACTAGTGATCTTTGGTAAGGACCCCCAAAATATTAAGAGGGAGGCAGATGCCCTCTTGAAGAAATGGTGATGGGAAAAAATGCATATCTACCTCCAGAAAAATGAAGCAAGACCCTTATCTCACTAAACAAGAATAAACTTAAGGTGGATCATACACCTTGAAGTAAAAACCCAAACTCTTAGGGTCATGAATGAGGTAATTTGGACCAACCTGAGAACTTTGGCATAGGAAATTCATAGGCTATCAGAAACAGGGAAGGACACAAACACAGAGGAGGCACAAATTAACAATTGGCATATACTCAAGATAAAACACCTGTGAATATCAAAAAAACTCACCAAGAGAGCAACAAGAGAGCCCATGGACTGGGAAAACATCTTTAGCAATGACACATCAAAGGCCTTATTACTAAAGTCTACCACACCCTGATAGCTTCCAAAAAGGACAAAACTAAACGCTCACAGAGGAGGTGGGCAAAGGGCCTGAACAGAAATTTTACAGAGGTAGATATGTGAATGGCCAATAATCATAAGAGAAAATGTTCCAAATGTCAGCCATAAGAGAAATGCAAATCAAACCAATAAGATACCACCTAACACCCTCAAAGATAGCCCACTTCAAAAAATCAGAAAGCACACTTTCCATCAGGCGCAAGAGGAAAGTAAAAAGGAAATAGAGAAAAGTAATGGGGCGTAAAGGGCATTTATAGAGGTCTGAATACAGTCATGTAAATGGGTAAATATATTTATATATGGTGATGGGGAAATAGATATACGTACATACACTTAAAAGGTTGGTATTAAGGCAGCAGATGGGCATTGACCCTCCAGTCCAGTACTCCCTCAATGCAAGAACACCTTGTTCTATTTAATTGGCATACTTGGCAACAAGTGTTGGAGGGGTTGTGGGGAGATAGGAACCATTATCCACTGCTGGTGGACTTGTAGGTATGTATAGCCTCTATGGAAATTGATTTGGAGATATCTAAAACAGATGGAAATTGAGCTACCATATGACCCAGCAATCCCCCTACTGGGCATATACCCAGAAGAGGCAAGCAACAAACCATGGCCAGACATCTCTGCTCCAATGTTCATCGCAGCACAGTTCACAATTGCAAGGTGTTGGAAACAACCCAAATTTCCATCAACTGACAAATGGATTAAAAAGCTGGTGTATATATATAAAATGGATGACTATGAGTCACTGAAGAGCAGTGATGAACACATGATGCACATCACCACATGGGAAGAACTGGAGTAAATTATGCTAAGTGAATAAGTCAAGCACAAAAGTACAAGTACAACCTGAGTGCACTGAGGTAAAATTAAAAAATGCAAAGGGGGCATAGGGAAAAAAGCTACTTTATGCAAAACTACATGTGGTGAAGCCCAGGTAATATGACAGGGGCCAGACCAAATCCAGGGTTACATATGGTAGCCAACTGAGGGGGGAGAGAGTGATGATGATGTGTCGAGGGGTAATGGGGACCTAACCCACAAAGGCAGAGCATATTGTTTATATCTCCACAAGGAAAGAAGGACCAAACTTAAACCCGCTTTCCAGGATGTGAATGTAGCGTCACGGTATGGATTCGGGAGTCACTGAACGGATCTGAGCACTCAACTCCAATTGCAGCTATGTGGACAGCTGCCTCTCCCCCCAGGAGAGTTTGCTTTGGAGGAGAGCACTGAAGCTGCAGCTCAGGGAGTGAGACATGCCTGACCAGAGCACACAAGAACAAATGAGAGTAGAAGAAAGGAAATTGGAGTTCATCCTAGCCCCAAGTCTTGAGGATGATATCCCCTCTCAGAACAGCCAATTCACAGAGAGGACACCCTATGAAACACAGCATGCCTGACTGACCCAAGGCCCTACGGGGACAGCAATGGAAAAGCAGGGTCAGGATTATACCCTGTCTGACCCCACCACACCAAGGCAAAACATTAAGGGTGTGCAGCAGAGCAGCAGGGGGAGCAGAGCATACAGTTCTGGAGGGAGTGCCAAGGATATACTTTGGGACCAAGTTGTGGGACCCTATTGGACTCAACCTGGGGACACTCCAGGAGGCCAATGAATGGACCTTGAACTACTTAGAGGTTTTAATTTTGTTATTATTACTATTATTATTTGTTTATTTATATATTTTTCTGGGCATTGGAGTTTGTTTTTGTCATAGGGTTTTTTGCATTGCTTCAAAGTAAGATGCCTTGTTTGTTTGTTTGTTTATTTACATATTGTTATCTCTGCAAGTCTGTCTATACATGATAGGCTGAATGAACAGTCTGGAGCAGAAAAAAATGGAACTGATGGTTCCAGGGGGATATGGGAGATGGAGAGGTGGGGAAAAGGAGGTGATCTTGACCAACCCAAAGTTATGGAAACGACAAGTGATCCAACAAATTTTACCAAGGTGACAAGGTGTGTGTGAGCAGCTGATAAGGGTTACTCTAGAGTAATGCAACAGAGAGAAATCACTGAAACCCAAGTGAAGGATAAGCATGATAGTGGGACAAGAGGAAAGTAAAATGAATTAGAGAAAAGTAATGGGGCATAAAGGGCATTTATAGAGGTCTGAATACAGTCATGTACATGGGTAAATATATTTATATATGGTGATGGGGAAATAGATGTACGTGCATACACTTAAAAGGTTAGTATTAAGGCAGCAGATGGGCATTGGCCCTCCAGTCCAGTACTCCCTCAATGCAAGAACACCTTGTTCTATTTAATTGGCATACCAGAATGTTCACTTTTCTGACATGATCACTGAAGACAAATATGTGCATAAACAAAAGTCTTGAAAAAAGCTGATGGTGTCCGGTTATCAAAAGATTTAACCGCTGGGGTCTTAAAGGCTTGAAAGTATACAAGTGACCATATAACTCAGAAGCAACAAAGCTCACATGGAAGAAGCACACCAGGTTATATGACCACAGGATGTCAAAAGGATCAGATAGCAGGCATCAAAGAGCTAAAAATCATAACATTGCATGCCCACCATCCTGATACGATAGCTGATGACAAATGTGTGCATAAGCAGATGTGGTGAAGAAAACTGATGGGGACCCGGGGGAAGATGGTGGCCAAATGTCAAGGGGATCAGTTATCAGGCATGAGAGAGCTAAAAATCATAACATTGCATGCCCACCTCCTGATATGATAGTTAACAACAAATGTGTGCATAAACAAATTTGGTGAAGAATGTTGATGGGAACCCTGGGGAAGATGTTGGCCAGATTGGTAGCTCATATCCGGAACTCCTTGAGATTGGTGAGTGGGGGTGATTAGGGAAGGGTGGGGCTCTCGATTAGTTTGTTGACTCCCAAGGAAGCTCAGAGACCTCCTCTGAACCAGAAGCAGGTACATACCACATGCCATCACTCCCCACAGAGGCCCACACTCCGCACAGATGCTGCCATTTCTTTTGCGGAGGAGTTCAGGTCGCCTGCTCCAAACCGCTGGGCCAAGAGGTCCACATTGCATCAGTGCCCAGAAAAATCTCCAGCCAGTCCTCCCCACCCCAGGGTGCCCAGGGTCCCATGGGGACACTTCACGCAGACACGCAGCCCCTGCTCTCCACTGGAAGAGATTCATTTCCCAGCAGGAGCAGCCTACCAGCCCCTCCCCCACCCAGGACATCTGTGCCCAGGCGCTCCATAAGGTAGCCAGAGGCTTTCTTCCCTGCTGCCACCTGCCCAGGAACAAATTACCCAATCCCCAACCCATCACCTAAACCCACTACCCTGCACCTGGTCCACACTTTCCATCAGGCGCAAATGGAACACCCATACCCCCCACAGACAACAGCACTCCCCACATTCGCTGGCACTCCCCACAGACACTGCTGGTTCTCTTGTGGTGGATATCAGGGCCCCTGCTCTGAGATTCACAGCAGAGAGGTCCGCATTACATTGGCACCTGTCCAAATTGCCATCCAGTCCTCCCCACCCCAGGGTGCTGGGGTCCCGTGGGAATACTCCACGCAGATCCACACACTCATTCCCAGATAATCTTGCCCTTAGCAGAGCAGCAGGCCAACCCCTCCCCCACTCAGGAGGTCCACGTCCAGCTGCCATAAAGCGGCCAGAGGTTTTTTCCAACCTGTCTGTCGCAAGTGCCCCTAGCCAGGAACAGATCAACCAATTCCCAACCCATAACCTAAATCCACTGCCCTGCACTTGATCAACACTTTCCATCAGGCCTGCAATGTGCCCAGCTGCAAATGGTTCCTGTGGTGCCCTAAGTAAAGCTATAATACAAAGAAAGTCCAGCACCAGCCTCCAAAGAGAGATCCCAGGGCTCCCCAACACCAATGAAAATGCTACCTAATTCAAATAACTCAAACAAAAAACAACTAGCTGCTTCCACAATGTCAAGAAAAGAGAAACCAAATGACCAGCTGGACTTAATGGCAGTCATAGAAAATGAGGATGTTGATCAACCACAGAAAAAATCTTCAGAATGTAGCTAAGACATATGCAGATCATGAGCAAAGCGCTGGAGGAGACAGAAGAATTAATAAAGGCGATAAAGGCCATGCCCCAAACATAAATATAAGAACTAAGGTGTGACCTACTGAAAACTGATAGTAAACTTTCAGGTTTCACCGAGAGAATGGAGGAAGCAGAGAAGAAGTCCAGTGATCCAGAGGACTTGCATGCAGAAATTAATAAATCTGAGAAATAGTCTAACAAGTCTAACAAGAAGAAAACATCAGAAGACTATCTGATGCTATAAGAAGTAACAACATGAGAATTATCAGTCTACCAGAGGAAGGTGCATCAAGTGATCCAACATCCAAAATAATAATGGAACGCTTGGAGGAAAACTTCCAAGCTTAATGAATGAAACCCCGACAACCATCCAGGAGGCTGAAAGAATGCCAGCTAGACTGAAACCCAAGAAGTCACCAAGGTACATAGTTTTCAAACTATCCAATTACAAGGAAAAGGAGAAAATTATCAGAGGAGCTAGGAAAAAATAGGCAATTACATATAAAGGCAAGCAGATAAGAATATGCTCAGACCTATCAATGGAAACTATGAAAAAGAGGAGAGAGTGGAGCAGTATATTCTGAAAAAATGCAGGAAAACCATACAAAACGAAGAATACTCTATCCAGTCAAATTATCTATCAAAATTGATGGGAAAATGAGAGTCTTCCCAGATAAGGAACATCTCAAAGAATATGCTAAAAGGAACCCATCCTACAAAAGATCCTCACGGACCCATGGTGGGCCGCAGCATAACAATCACCAAGCACATCCAAGATACCGCCACACAGAACTACTTTACTTAGAGAACATCAAAGGGATAGCAGACCCCAAGATAACTCTGGCTCAGTGATAGAATAAAGACAAGAATGTATCACAAACACACATGGACACAAGTCATGGAGATAGGAAAACTCCCAAAAGAATAGCAGTGCACAGATAGATGTAATAACCCTGGATATCAATGGATTGAATTTAGGGCTTAAGAGACAGAGATTAAGACTAGCTTAGAAAACACAACCCCCAATCTGTGGCCTACAGGAGACACATTATAAGATCACAGACAAAAAATTTTGAGAATCAAAGCTGGAGGAAAGCATACCATGCAAATAGCAATTCAAAAGAAGCAGGGGTAGCAATCCTAATTTCAGATAAAATTGACCACAAATTGCAAACCATAAAAATAGATAAGGAGGGACACTATATAATGCTTAAGGGAAAGATAGACAACGAACCAATAAGCATTTTAAACATACATTCCCCAAATAAGAGACATGCTGAATATGTAAACCAAGCACTCCAAAAGATGAAAAAAGATATCACAGCCACAACAATTACAGTGGGTGACTTCAATACATCACTCTCTGAGAAAGACAGATCACAGGGAAAAAATTTCAACAAGGAGGCTAGAGATCTAAACACTATAACTAGACAATTTGATTTGGTAGCTATCTACAAGTTTTTCATCTAAATAAAAAACAATTCATATTCTTTTCATCCCCACATGGAACATATTCGAGATAGACCACATGTTGAAGCATAAGGCAGATTTATATAAATTCAAGCACATTGATTTATAGAATACTCTCTTAGACCACTGTGCCATAAGTTTCTAAATCAACAAAAGGAATATGAAAAGGACTACAGAAATAATTGGGGAATAATTCCCTATTGCAAAAGGAGTGCATACTTGCTCAGATTAGAGATTGAATTAGGAAATTTCTAGAAACCAATGAGAATGAAAATATGACATATCAAAACTTATGGAACACAGCAAAGACAGTCTTCGTAGGAAGTTTGATAGCACTACATTTACACCTGGAAAAGGAAGAGCATCTCAAAACTGACAGGTTGGCACAGAATTTAAAATGACTAGAGCAGACAGGACAATCCCACTAATCACAAAATAATAAAATCAGGGCTGAGATTCAGGAGAGGGAAAATAAGAAAACAATGTTAAAAATTAATACTGCCAAATGTGGAATCTTTCAAAGAATTAACAAAATTGACAAAGACTGGCACACTTAATCAAAGATAAGAGGAAACAAATTTCAATAGCAATAATGAGGGATGAAATAGGGGACATCACAATAATCCCTAATGATATCTAAAGGATAATTACACAGTACTACGATCTGTACAATGAATTCAGCAACTTGGAAGGCATGGACAAATACTTGGAAAACCAATCCCTCCCTAGGCTGAGCCCTGGTGGCGTAGTAGTTGAGTACGGCACTGCGGTCCACTGTCTTAGCGGTTCAAATCCAGAAGTAGCTCTCCAGAGCAAGGCTGGGTAGCTCCACAACCACCAGAGGGCAGTGATGCTCCCCCCAAGAATACCTCCTTAGATTATCCCCAGTGGACGTTAAGAATTTCAACAGACCCAAAACAATAGAAAAAATAGACAAGGTAAGCAAGAGATTACCAACAAAAAATTCACCTGGACCAGAAGGTTTTACAGGAGAATTCTACCAAGCATTCAGGGAAGAACTGACACCAATGCGACACAAACTCTTTCAAAACATAGAAAAATATGACAACTCCCGAACTCCTACTATGAAGCTAGTATAACACTGATGTGAAAACCAGGCAGGGATTTCATAAGAATTAAGAACTACAGACCAATATTCCTAAAGAATATTGATACAAAAATCCTTAATAAAATACTGGCCAATAGACTACAAAAGTATATAAAATAAATAATCCACCATGACCAATTTGGGTTCATACCCAGGATGCAGCGGTGGTTCAACATATGAAAGAACATTAGTATCATTTGCCACATTGACATGTAAACTATAAGAACCACATGATAATATCAATAGATGTAGAAAAAGCATTTAACAACGTCCAACACCAATTCCTGACACGAATTGAGACACTCGAGAAGATAGTAATAGAAAGAAAATCCCTCAAGACAATACAAGCTATATATGAGAAACCATCAACCATCGTGATAGTCATTGGAGAAAAGATGAACACAATCCCACCGAAAAAAAGGACCAAACAAGGGTGTCCCTTGCCCATACTCTTATTCATTATTGTACTGGAGGTTTTAGCTAATAAACCTAAGCTAAGGCAAAGTTAAGACATCAAATGTATTCACCTGGTGAAGGAAGAAAAAGGTGAAATTATTATTATTTGCAGATGGTATGATTTTACATATGGAAATTCCCAAAAGCTCCACAAGGAGAGTTCTGGAAACAACAGAGGAATATGGCGGGGTGGCAGGATACAAGATCAGCAATCATTAGTCAACCAGACTGTTGTTATACACATCAAATAAGACCACAGAAGAGGAGATAAAAAAGTTGCACCCTTTACAATTGCCAAGCACAAATGAAAAGGAGATAACCCCCCCCCCCATATGGAGGGAGCTAGAACACCCCAAACACAGGACACTTTATGACAATGAACCCACAGTTTGTGAAAATAACCCACAATGGACTCAATTCATACATTAAAAGAAAAGGCCTGGAGGACTGGCTCAGAAAACATAATCAATCTGTTGTCTGCAAGAGACACATCTTAAGCTCACAGACAAAAATAAACTAAGAATAAAAGGCTGGCAGAAAGTATATTAGGCAAATGGTGACCTAAAAAAACCATGGATAGCAATTTGAAACTCTAACAAAATGGACCCTAAGGTTCAAACCCTAAAAAGAGACAAGAAGGGGCAATATGTAATGCTCAAAGTTTCAGTATAAAATAACCAGTTAGCATATTGAATATTTACATGCCCAACAATATAACAGAGAATTTTGCCCAACAAACATAAAAAGATGAAAAAGAAATCACAGATTCAACAGTCATCGTAGGTGACATTAATACTCCGCTATCAGAGAAAGACAGATTAATGGGAAAGAAGCTCAGCAAAGAGACTATAGAGCTCAACAATGTAATTAGGTAAATGGGCTTGGTACATATTTATAGAGCTTTCCATCTAAACAAAAAAAATCATATTGTTCTCAAGCCCACATGTATCATTTTCAAGAATAAATGACATGTTGGAACACAATTCAAGCCTGAGTAAATTCAAACACATAAAGATAATTCAGATGTCTTTCAGATCACTGTGCCATGAAGCTGGAGATTAATGAAAGGCTGACCAGAAAAGCAAGGGCAATCAATTGCAGGATCAACAACGATCTTCTGAGACATGAAGACATCTTCTGGGTACAGGCCCAGATTTGAGAGGATGATAGGAAGTTTCTAGAAATGAAGGAGAATGAGAATACAATGTATCAAAACTTAGGGGATACTGTGAAACCAGTTATCAGAGGTAGTTTGATAGCAATGAATGCATATATGAAAAAAGAAGAAAGGCTTATAACTGATAAGTTATCATAAAACCTCCAAAAATTAGAACAGAGTCAACAAAACAATCCACCACTAGCAAAAGAAAGGAAGTAACAAAAATCAGGGCAGTTAAACCAGTGGTCAGACAAAAGAATGATTCAAAAGATAAGTGCAGCAAAAAGCTGGTTCTTTGAATGGATCAACAGAATTGACAGACCGCTGGTGATTCTAACCAAAGAAAGGAAGGAGAAAACATCAATGGGTGAAATGGGTAATTACAAAAGATCCCAATGAGATTAAAAGGATAATCACAAAGTAATATGAAGGTCTGTGTTCTATTGAATTCAGAAACATGGAAGACATGGATAAATCCTTGGAAAACTAGCCCCTCCAAAGACAATGCCAGACAGAAGTCAAGAACCTCAACAAACCCATAGCAAAAGAAGAAATAGAGAGGGTCACAAGAAGATACCCACAAAAAAGCCCATGGACCAGATGGCTTCATAGTGGAATTCTACCAAACATTCAGGAAAGAGTTGACTCAGATTCTCCACAAAGTATTCCAGAGCATAGTAAAGGATGGCAAACTCCCTAACTCATTCTATGAAGCCAGCATAACTTTGATACCCAAACTAGGCAAAGACCACACAAGTAGAGAGAACTAAAGACTGATATCTCTAATGAACACAGAGGCAAAAATCGTTACCAATTGGCCAATAGAATACAAAAGTATATAACACATATCATCCACCAAGACCAGGTAGGATTCACCCCAGGGATGTAGGAATAGCTTACCATCTGAAAATCCTTCAATATTATACACCACATCAATAAGTAAAAGAATAAAACCATATAATAACGACAGATGCAGAAAATGCATTTGACACCATCTAACACCCAGTCCTAATTAAGACACTCACAAAGTGGAATGGAAAGGAAGAAGAAAAAAAGATAGGAATGAAAGGTAAATTTCTCAATTTATACAAGTTATCGATGATAAACCAACAGCCAACATCGTAGTCAATGGAGAAAAGATTAAATAATCCCACTGAAAAAGGGTACAAGACAAGGATGCCCCTTGTCCTCACTTCTATTCAATATCATACTGGAGGTTCTAGCTGAAGGACTTTAAAGGTATCCAAATGGGAAAGGAGGAAGTGAAACTATAGCTATTTGCAGATGACATGATCTTGTACATTGAAAACCCAAAAGCTCCACAATGGGAGTACTGACAGCGATAGAGCAATATGGAAGAGTCGCAGGATACAAGACCAACAAACAGAAGTCGGTAGGTTTGCTATACACATCAGACAGTACCATGGACACAGAGATCAAGAAGACAATACCCCTCACCATAGCTAAGAACAAACTGAAATACTTAGGAATAAAGTTAACAAAAAAACTAAAGACCTATATAAGGAAAGCTACAAGGCTCTACTACAGGAAACCAAAAGCGACCTCCACAAATGGAAGAAGACCCCATGCTGTGGATTGGAAGACTCCACATAGTACAGATGTCAACTTACCCAAAGCACATTATACATTTAATGCTATTCCAATTCAAATACCAATTACCTTTTAAAATGAATTGGAAAAACTGATCACCAATTTCATATGGAGAGAGAAGAAGCCGAGAATTATCAGAGAACTCCTTAAGAACAAGGACAAAGTTGGAAGAATCACTTTACCTGATTTTAATACCTACTACACAGCTACAGTGGTCAAAACCATATGTTACTGGCACGATGACAGATAATCAGACCAGTGGAAAAGAAGAGAAATCCAGAAGTAAAACCATCAGCATATAAACAACTGATCTTTGATAAGGGTCCCCAAAACATCAAATGGGAAGAGGATGCCCTTTTTATCAAGTGGTGCTAGAAACAATGGATATACACATGTAGAAACACGAAACAAGAGGTTCACCTCATTCCATGCACAAGAACAAATTCAAGGTGGATCACGGACCTAGAAGTAAAACCCCAAACCATCAGAAACTTTAAGGAAGGAATCGGGGCAAATCTAAGATCATTGGCCCAGGGAATTCATAGATTGACTGCAATAGGGAATGGTGTACACACAGGTGTGCACTGGAATTCCACAAATGTGATTTAATAAGAATGAAGCACCAGTGCACCTCGAGAGACTTCAGCAAGAGCATGCCAGGGCAACCCACAGACTGGGAGAAGATTTTTCGTAATGACACATCAGAAAAAGGGCTCATTACTAAAATCTACAACACCCTCATGGCCTGCAAAAAAAGGGAAAGAATTAACCCCCTAAAGAAGTGGGCAAAAGACTCCGGCTCAGACATGCTTGACCTGGCTACAGGCCGAATATGCCTGAACTCTGTTGCAGTTTGTTGTCTGGGGTTTGTAGTTTGTCGCCTTTGTAACTGTAAACAGCCCTGGCCTCTGAAGCCTGACTTGCAGCTGTGCTGCCATTCACTTGTTAATTTTGAAGATCACGATATGCTAATTGCCTGAACTTGCTTGCCCTCTAAAACTGGCTTACTTCTCACAAATCAAAAAAAAAAAAA
>PVJH01022408.1:0-36697 GCA_004026705.1 Nesogale talazaci
TTCCAGCCTAAAGACAGGACTCCACTCCAACTCATGATGAACTCAGAGTTTTCAGTGGCTGCCTTGGTGGCGCCCTGGTTACATTAACCAACTGCAAGGTCAGCAGTTCTAAACAGCCATCCAAGGACCAAGCTTTGAAGATGTAGTACCGGCAACTCACGGGGCCAGCTCCACCCCGCCCTTGTGGGTTGCTCTCTGCTGGCTTCAACTCGATGGTCGTGAGTTCCGCTTTTGTTTTGGTTTTCTTCTGAGGCGTCTCTGAGTAGACCCACCCCCTGACTTTTCAGTGAGTCGTTAAGCATGTTAACTATCTGTAATACCCAGGCACTCCACAACTGGAAGACCTATCTTATAAATACCTCCTAAATATATGGAAGTCAGTGTGACATAACATATCCACGTGGGACGCAACAGAGTTGCTCTCTCAAGAACCTCCCAGTTGTCCCTCTTGAGGCTAATCAGCTGGTGCCAGACCTTTTGAATGCCTTTGCTTCAACATCCCAGAAGTCACAGGACCTGAGGACATGCTGCCACTTTGGCTGCCCCGTGTTGGGCTGTAGCAAGCCGTTTGACTGTTCCCAAATCCGCGTTTATGCCATTGTGCCAGTTGCTGTAATTTAAGCAACTATTGTAGAAATTTAGGGTAAAGGAGTACAGTGAAGTTCTAAGTGGAATGATTTAGAAATGCACAATGAAGATGTGATTAATGAACACTCCTTAATTAGTTATGGCCAAGATGACTGTAAAAGATTTAAGTGAAAATTGTTACAATTAGACCAAGTCTGTGTTCAGTTTATTCAGCTGTCATGAATTTTCATTCTTTTCAAAGATAATACCGAACACGCAATATGTGCAGGCTTTTAAATTTTGTTTTATATATTTATTTTTTGCACAAAAGACAAGCTTTGCTCACTTATCTGGCCAGGGAAAAGGCATCACCAAAGGACGGAATAAATATTTATATACCAGAAGACCAGGACTATGCACAAATAAGATGCATTCCTTGCTATGTCTTTAAGAATGTCGATTAGTCAAAACAGGTGTATACTGTTCTTATTTAGCTTTACTTTAGTGCAAGAAAAAGCTCAGGGCCTTTTCAACGATTAGAAAGTTGTATGTGCAGTAAATGAAGGTGATTGTGATGAAGAATTTGTTGAGAGTAGGAGCTGGTTCAAGTGGATGGCACATTTCAATTGCATGAAACTGAAATGGGAGCTGCTCTTTAGTATTATGGATGTTGTACTTTAATACTGAGAGAATGCCTGGATTTTCGATGGAAGTAAGTTTTTAGTTAGGTATTTAGTTAGCTAAACATTAAGCTTTATCTGATGTTTTCTAATAATACGTCAGACAGTAGAGCTTCTACTTTATTTATGCTGAGCAAAGCAGTAGAGAAACTGAGTTATGTGAAGCAGAATGTGGCATCAGGGTCAGAGGAAGGCTTGATAACAACTTGAGATACGCAGATGATCACACCGTGCTTGCTGAATGGGAGGAGGGCTTGAAGCACTTGCTGATAAAGATCAAGGATTTCATCCTTCACTGTGGATAATGACTCAATGTGAAGAAAAGCAAAATCCTCACAACCGGACCAGTAGGACCGGACCATCAAGATAAATGGAGAAAAGATAGACGTTTCTAAAGATTTTGTCATGCTTGGACCCACAATCAATACTGATGGAAGCAGCAGAGAAGGGGTCAAAAGACGCATTGCATAAGGTGCATCTGCTGCACCAGACTTCTTGAGAGTATTGAAAAGCAAGTATTGTTACTTTCAGGGCTAAAGTGTACTTCATGCAAGCCATACCATAGTATTTTCCCATTGCCATAGGACTTTCGTATGCATGTTGAATAAGGAATACTGAATAAGAATTGATGCACCTGAATTGTGGTGCCATAGAAGAATATTGAAAGTACATACTGTCCGGAGCGATCAGTCCTCAGAGAAGGACATCATCTTTGATAAAATGGAAGATTGGCAAAAAAGAGGAAGAACCACAGCATGATGGATTGATACAGTGGCTGCATCAATGGGCTCAGACACAGGAACAATTGTGCCCCTAACCCAAACTAGGGCATTTCCAGTTGCCTCATCCACATGTGAAAATTAGATGTTGAATCACAAAGACTGAAGAAAAATCAATGAGTTTGAATTTTGACACTGACCAATATATTGAAAGGACCATGGACTGCTAACAGGAGAAACCAACCTACCTTGGAATCAGTCTGAACAGAGTCCAGCATGGTCCTTAGAGCACTGAGGATATGTGCAAGGTGAAGTGCCCAGGCTTCTTTTAACTTGTAGAGCAAAGCAGAAAGCACAGTTATCTAAAAATCAACCCTTAGGGAAGTTTAAGAACACTCAAGGTCACCCCACTAGAAAAGTAGTGGATTTCAAAACAAAGCTTATCTTATTAGAAATATACTTGTTCTCCAATAGTCTAGATAAGACACCCTTTCCCACCATCATTGAAGAGTCATGGTCGTCTCATTTCTGGAGGGTATGCCTTTGTTAGGTGCCATCCACAAAATCCTTGATGTAAGACAAGCCTGGATATGAAGGAAGGCAACATTTACCAGTCCTGCCCCTCCCTGTGCTCGCATGTGTTTTGTGGATTGTCCAAGATATCAGTTACTTTTACAGTTAGCAAATTATCTTGTTTATATTGATACCAACAGGGAAGGAAAAGGAAGAATGTGAAGTATTAAAGGTAAAGATATTTTTCTCATTACCCACTTAAAAGTGATGTTATTTCATAGGTTTATAAAGCAAATAGATTGTTTTGTTATAGTATGCATCCACCATGAATTCCCCTAACTACTTAAGTGACTTACTTATAAACTGTAGAGTGTTAAATTGTACTATTAATTTTGACAGGTATGTGAAGTTCTGTATCCATAATGATGGTACTATTAAACAGTGGCGTTTCACCACCCTAAAGCTCACCTGTACTTTCTTTGCCTTTGTAATGCTTTATCTTTACCACCCTTGGCCTCCACTGATGTTTTTACAGTGACTATACTTTTACCTTGTTGAGATTGTAGTATTAGAATTCAAGAGATTTTGCCTCTAATCAGACTGGTTCTTTCATCTCATGATACACATGTAAGGTCTACCCAGGCATTTCTTGTGGCTGGACAGCACATTCTTTTTTTCTCCCAACAGTTTTATTGTCATATAATTCATGTATCACACAATGTCAAAGTTCAGTCACATCAAGAAAAATTGTACAATGAGACCACAGTTTTAGAACATCTTCTTCATTCTCGTTACTAGCTCCCTTTTCCCCCACTGCCTCCTCTACCATACTCCCAAGGAAACATTAATCCAACTACTGTCTTTATAGATTTACCTAGTATGGATTTCATATGCAGAAAAAAACCCAGATGGATAAAAACAGAAATTAATAAGAATAACAAAGTAAAACATGTTTTTAATGTTTTTACTCAGTCAAAATGAAAGCAGACATTATTAAAAACTAGAATAAATTTAAATAGTCACAAGGAATTTCAACAGCACATTTCCTTTTATTGCTAACCAGTATTGCATGGTATTGATGCATGCCAGCTGTATATTCATTCACCTATTGAAGGACATTAGGGTTGTTTGTGTGGAAGGACAATTGGGTTGTTTGCGAGTTTTGGTGACCATTAATAAGCATGTGTGTGCAGGTTTTCCTGTAAGCACCAATTTTCAAATTAGTTGGTAAATATTAGGAGTGCAGATACTGGATTACCTACCATGTTTTTGACAAAAAGAAAAAACTAGAAATTTCCATTTAAATAATATTATCTAAAATTGAATTAGCATGGTGCCCTTGGAAACAATGAAAATTACTTTTGTGTGTGTAGTAGAATTAAATTCAGGTATAATTTTCCTTCTGGGCTTTTGTCATGGTTACATGAACATGTTGGCTGATGTTTTGACAAAGGAGAAGCCCTGACTTTGGTATTAGAAAACAGTGTTCAGCCTTCATCACCTACCAACTCTATTGCTTCAGATAATATCTGAATTTCAGTTTATTGTTTTGAGGACAAAGTAGTATATGGCACCTGTATTGAACTTCACATCCCTAGTTGCCTTTTCAGAGATGTTGAACATTTACTGAGAATATAAAATTATTAGACTGTCAAATAATTTGGTATTCCACCTATTTTTTTTTGCTTTGTTTTGACAGAAGTGTTGTTTTCTTTGACAACATCTGTTTGAATAAAATTCACATGTGGACAACCCTCCCTCTCACCAGAAGAATTCACTTCAGAGGACAGCCATGCAGCTGGCCCTCACTGACCCATTGTGTTCTAGGGGACGACACTGGAGTCACAGTGCGGGATCTGTGCGAGATCTGTGTGAGGTCTGATCCCATCACACTGTGGAGAAGCTCCTAAGGACTTGCAACACAACAGCAAAGGGGCTGGGGCAGTGCAGTCCCAAATATAGACTTTGGGACCAGGGCATGGCTCCCCACTAGACTCTATTGGAAAATAATCCTAAAGGTCAACAAACAGATCTTGAACTATTTCTCGACTTTTCTCTTTTTTGTTGTTGATTTCTTTGTTGATTTTTTTATTTTTTTTTAATTATTTTTTCAATGATTTTTTTTGCGGGGGCATCACTGCCCTCTAGTGGGAATGGGAAGCCCACCCTTGCTCCTGGAGAGCTGCTGCTGGATTTGAACTGCCAAGCCAGTGGGCTGCAGTCCCGCACTCAACCATTATGCCACGGGGGCTCAGCCCATTTTGTTTTCTTTTGTTGCTTTGTTTTGCTCTATCTTGTTTTTGTGCAAATTATTGTCTCATCATGTCTATCTAGATAAGAGAGGCAAGATAAACAAACCAGAGGAGAAAACAACAGGCCAACAGTTTTAGGGGGACATGGCAGAGAAGGCAGTGGGGGAAACAAGTGGGTGTTAATAAACCCAGAGACAAGGGAACAACAAGTCATCTAAAATTGATGAAGTTGTAGGAGGCCAGGTAGGGCTTGATCATGGGGAATTTTAACTGAGAAGAATTTCTGAAATGCAAATGAAGGTTGCTCATGATAGTGGTACAAGAGGAAAGGAAAAGGAAATAGAGGAAAGAGCGAGGAAGCCAAGGACATTTATAGAGGTCTAAATACATATATAGATATATATGACGATGAGGAGCTGGAGCTATGCACATATGTTTATAGATTTAGTAGTAAGGTAGCAGGTGGACATTGGGCCTCCACTCAAGTACTCTCTCAACACAAGAACACTTTGTTTTTACTTTTGTTTGTTTTTTGTTTTTTTGCTTTTCGGGGGGGGCATCATTTCCTCTGGTGGTCCTGGGCGCTACCCAGTGCCGCTCCTGAGAGTCGCCGCTGGATTTGAACCACCAAGCCCACGGGCTGCAGTCCCACACTCAACAAATTACACCACTGGGCCTCAGCCACTTTGTTCTATTAACTTGACATTCCATGATACTCACCTTCCAGACACAATCACTAATGGCAAAATGGGTGCATAGCAAATGTGGTGAAGAAAGCTGATGGTGAGCAGCGATGTCATCGTCAAAGCTTGGGCGACCCAGGATGTATGTGTTCCACTCTCTTTGCCTCTCCTTTCGTTTGCTCCTTTGTGCTCTCCTCGAACACATCCCTCTCTGGCAGTGTCAGATCACATTGTGTATTTTTGTGTTGCTCTGAACTCTGGTACAGTAGAATGACTATTGTCTCAGTTGAAGCACTGCATGGATTTTAGTAAATGAAACAGGCAGCATCACCACAGTTCTGTTTGATCTGGCTTATTTTGCGGCATGCAGTTTTGGTAACCCGTCATTTAAAAAGAAGATGTTCCTTATTTTATCCTTGATTGTTGCAGCCCGGAGGACAGAAATTAGTTACTAATCTGAAAAGTTGCAAAACGAGGAAGTTGATTCTAACTCATACCAAGTCGGGTGGCCATTTTTGAAGATAGTTCTTGGGATTTCTATTACACAAGCCATGCCAGACAGACATTTTTCACAAGTATTCACCTCACAGAAAGCCTTTTCACCTGATAGTGTGCTAATGACTCCCATAATTATAGCTTGAAATTGTTCATTTTAAGTGCAATCATCTGAAGTGTTTTTTTCTAAGTATAGTTAATTGTGTTTTGTACATTAGGAGAGCCTGAGACTAGTATCCCCTGGGAACTGTAGTCATTAGTAATGCCCCTTTTTGCATTGATAATACTTACTCTCTTTGTGCTGCTCACAGGTTACTGGTGGTACCAGAGTTAAAGTGTTAGCTGATAAGCAAAGGTCAGAGGTTCAAATCCACCAGCTGCTCCATAGGCAAAAGATGTGGCATTTTGTTTCTGTAAAGCCTGGGGCTTCCAGGGGTCAGTTCTTCTCTGTCATATAGATTCATTATGAGTAGGAGTTGACCCAATGACAGTGAGTGTAGTTTCGATAATAGATTATTATAGGTGACTAAATTGTAGCATGCTAATAAGATGTAATTTGAACTGCCAGCTAGATTGATAAAGAGAAGGCCTTCACAGCTTGTCAGACTTCAGAGTCCACTGAACTCAGATCAAGAATTCGCTCATTTTAAAAGCAGATTTGCCAATTTGTACTTATATTACATTTTGAAATGACACATTGCTTCTACCCAATATCAAAATATGCTATAGTATATTGTGGTAGAATGAACAAATATTTCATATATTTTATAAGTCCCAAATGTGCTATTTTATAGCCTTCTTGAAGCAGCAGAGTTATAAATAAATGAATCATAATGAAATGGTAGTAATTATAGTTGGAATTTTAAAATCTAGTATTTTTGTTTAGCATTTTGTTACATTGCTCCCAGCTATTTTATTCTTGATATTGCTAACACATTTATCCTTTAATAGTATCACTTACAACTAACAAAATATCAGCTATCTATACTCAACAGCTTTTTCAAGTATTCCAAATCAGAAAAATAAACTGAATAGGGAAAAGTTAGCCCATACACTTGTGGCTTCTATGGCTTGAAATAGATTTGTGAGTATTGGTTAGCAAAATAAAGAGTAAAGCCCATAAATCACTATTGGTCCATATGTTCATGTTCATGTTCCATGTTCAAAGCATTTCAGTGTTTAAAATGTTCAGAATGCCCACCCTAAAGATTCTGATTTTCTGCATTGAAGAAAAGCATGAACTGAAGATGGCTGACTATATATGTCACATATCTGATGTAAATTGTATATGAAAGTGAACAAAATGGTTCTGTTCTAGATAATCTCAATTATCAAGTAACGTCATCTGGGTTATTTAGTTTGTAATGTTTTCCTTTTAATTTTTAGGGACCAATTATTGAAAACTTTAGTGTTCATGTTGTACAATAAATGAATCTTGGAAATAAGATTTTCCAGTTTTAGCACCCAAAATTTATTGAGTTTGAACTCTATGTAAAGATACACCCTTTATGACTATAGCTCCAAAATAGAAAAAATTTTAAATATCAAGTATCCTTAGTAGGAACACATATTAATAGCTATAGTCTCACTCATAGTGGTGGTTCAGCATGATGCTATGATAAATTGTCCCGTCCTAAAAGGTGGCATTTTGAAAGAAGGAAGAATGGCCAATGTGTTCATCCCTGTGATCCCTCCCTACCGTGTTTCAGCTTCTCATTACTTCCACGGTTGAACCCTGCTAGAGCCAGTATTCCCCTCAGATGAGATAAGAATCACCTTTCCTCAGTGAAGGTATTATAGAACAGCCCTGTGTTCTGAACAGTTCTTTTGTGTTCTATCATCATGGTGATAGCCACACGCTTACAGCCACAGTGTCTGTTGTGATTGCTTCTGTGGATAGAGTTTTCCCATTGAATGGTGAAATAGGATTGCTGCCTGAAACAGGTTGCTGTTCACCATTGCCTTTGATTCCATGTCATGAAGATGTCAGTGTCAGGTGTGGAAAGGGAAATGAGAGGATGTATTCTGTCCACTTCCATGATCAAAACACCTCCTCTCCCTCACAGATACTGGGTATGTCAGATTTTAATTTCAAGTTCTCATGAGTTGGGGAGGGAAATACAGCCCCTTAGAGATGAAATAACCTTGGAATACCATGATATTTAGTATTTGAGAGTAGTATAAGTAAACATTCTTTGTAAAAGGACAGTGCTTACTGAAAGACAACCAACAAAATTCTCATATAACACTTTATATAAATTTTTATTGTTAAGTAGGTAAAGATTTACAAAGCAGATCATAGTTTTGCAAGTAATAATTCATATGCATCTGATTCAACTCATCCTTTGCAATCTTCTCAATGTATCACCCTCGTTGTTCACTTCTCTGTGTTTCCTGTTTCTATTCCTCCTATTTCTAACTCTCAGATCTTTGTCCTTGCTAAGTACTGCACCGTTGGTCTCAAATGTTGATTATTCTTACATAGAAGGATGTTCAGTTTTAGACCTGAAGGTTAAGGCCTATAGTGATTCTGGTTTCTTTTATGATACTGAGTTCAATCCCACATTTTTCTCCTCTTCTACCCAGGACCTTCTAATGCAGTGGTCTCAACATTCCTAATGCCACGACCCTTTAATACAGTTCCTCATGTTGTGGTGACCCCCTCCCCACCCTAAAATTATTTTCATTACTCCTTCATAACTTTAATTTTTCTACTGTTAAGAATTGGGCGACCCCAGTGAAAGAGTCATTTGACCCCCAAAGGGGTCGCAACCCACAGTGTGAGAACCACTCTTCTAATGTGATCCTTTCAGAGCCATAGGAAGTGGTAGCTGAGCACCTTCTAATTCTTTTGCTCTCAGGTTTATGGAGATTGATATTTATATATAAACCCATTAGTCCATTCAACTAATTGATTCTGTATGTCTTTTGATTTTTGTCACTTTGTGTTAGTAGTCCTTCAAATATCTGTTTATGATCATTTAAGATCCCAGTTGTTATTTACCCCTCCTTGTAAGATATAGAGCATTGTCTTCCTGTGCTGTGCTGTGCCAATTGATCTTAGTGCTCTCCAAGACTGTGGCCTTGAACCCCACCCCGGCCCAACAACTTGTTTCCTTAAGGTGCTTGGTTGTATCTAAGAAGTTTTGATAACTTTGTCCCATGTATGGGCCACCATAGTCAACAGATATAATTATATTAAAACATATTTAGGCATTCAAAAATATATATACTACATATATATTCACCATCAAACCTATATTTAACATATATGGATATAGGTATGCAGATATGCTTCTCCTTTATAATCTTTTTGCCTACATTTGCCTAGCTAGTCATGAAGGAGACCTGTGATACTGTAAGATGAACCTTTAAAATTTTTCCTTACATAGTTTCTTAAGCATTATATAACTTGAATATTTTACTAAAACTCAGTTTCAAAAATAATATTTTAATAAGAATATTTGGAGACTTCTCTGAAGGATGTGCAATTTCTCCATTTATATTCTTTTTTATTAATCTATAAATCACTTGCCCTTTTTCAGTCATTAAATTGTATAATTTTTCCTTCGGTCAAACCTGACTATCATCAAAAACTGAGAGTTTTTTTTCATGTAATTTTGCCTCATCTCAAGTACCAAATTTTTGCTATATCACTGTCTTACAAGGGAAGTCCTAGAAGAGTCCTAGTATGAGGTCCTAGAAGAGTATGAGGTCCTAGAAGAGTGCTTAATTCGCCATACATAAACATAATGTTTGTGCTTTAAGAGCTGGATAAACAAAGACAACTTTTTACTTTGGGTTTTCAGAAATTCCACAACCCTACTTATTAATGAACTGCTTAATAGTATACATGGTTGAGAAATTTTACTTACATTTTCATTTCTTTCAGTGTGAGTCTGGGTCTGATGTCAGTTGAGGTAAGCAATATGTCATCATGCTTTGTGTTTCAAGAAAGCAGAGCAGAGCCATGGCCAGTGTAGGCTTTGGCATCAAGTAGATTTGGGTTCTAATTTCTAATTTTTTTAGCCTGATGGTTTAGTTATTTTGCTCCTGTCTTTAATTTCAGTTGCTATCTTGGTGAAAAAATATATATAGTAGACTAATAATGTTATCTAGTTATTAAAGCCATCTAATTAATAGGTCAAATATTGTTTTGTGCTATTAAATATAAGAATTATCCTCGCCTAAGCTTTTATATTATTTACTGACCTAATGAAATAAGTTCCCCACAAAGATTTTTCTTCTCATATTTTTAGGTGGCATATCTTAGAAATGCCATATTTGTTAAAAAAGTGGTCAGCTTTTTTTCCCATTTAAAATTTCATACTTAAGTCATTTTGTGAATATGTTCAGAGGCTTAGCTAATCACATTTTTATTTATAGCTTTTTCTATCCCAGAGTGCTAAATAAAGTGAATTTTGCAAGATTTTAGTTTCATAGACGTAGATGTCATTAAATCCCCAGGATAAAGAATGCTGACTTAGAAGTCAGAGGACCTGTGTTGTCATTCTGATCCACTCAGTTATTAGTTTGTGACCTTGGGCAAGTCATTTAATTTTGCCAGGTTTCATTTTCTTCATCTTTTTCTGCCTCCACCCCGCTTACAGAGACGTGGTGAGACTGAAGTGAGAAAAAGCATCTCAGAATTATAAAAACTTTTGAACTCTAGGATTTTTTTTGTGTGTAAGGCAACCTTCTATTATATCATTTTTCCAAGTAATGCACACTCTTTTAATGAACTAGATAATAATTAAGATGGTCACTGTTAAAAAAAAAAACTTTATCTGTAGAGCTGATTTCAATTCATAGTAACCATATAAGACAGAGTATAATGGTACCATAAGGTTTTCTAGGTTATGATTAAGAATAAATAAATAATGGTTTTATTGGCATAATTCACATATCATACAATTTGATGATTTGAACATATTAAAAAGAGTTGTGCAGTTATCATTACACTCTGTGTTAGAACATTTTCTTTTTTCTTCCGTTCATCTTTTATTGTTTGCCCCCTGCTCCCCCCACCACAACTGTAAGAAGCGCTGCTAATTTAGTGGATGTCTACATAGATTTGCCTATCTTGGATTTTATGTCCAGAAGAATATACAAATACAACAACAAAATGATTACATAAAACAGAAAACCTCCAATGAAAAAGAAATCAGAAAGTAATAAAGATTCAAACAAATTTGAAAACCGAAAAGGGAGAGCAAATGACAGGGTGTTACATTTTATCCTTACTGCCTCTGTACTAGTCCATTTTTCAATGCATTCTGTCTAACAGCAAGGCAGCTCACACCATTGATGAGTGGTTAGAGAGAATTCATTAGAGGCTTAATCCACAAGGGGACCCTGCAATTGGATTTTGACCTTTCACTGCCCCCCAAACTGGGTCCTAAAAATTTAATCTCAAATGCAATTCCCTCCTCTTGTCCTGTATTTTATTACTTAATATCCTTGGATCATATAGGTTTTGGTATGCTTTTTCTGTATAAACTTAGTTGGTACTTTATTTAAAATGAGAAGTTCTAAGACAAGCCTATGACCCCAGACACTATTTTTTTTCTGATAGCTGGGCTTTAAAAAAAATTCTTTAGCTATACTATGCTATAACATCCATGTCCTCAATGATCTCTTCATGAGGCTAAATATTGAATTAGGGCCTTGTCATATGGACCTAATTCTTAGAGTCGGGCTACAGGTAAGTGCAAGTTCAAAATCCATTCATATAGCTATGGCTTATATATATTCCTGATTCACTTTAGCGACATCAAGGTCATTTTATTAGAATACATTATAGCTTTTCTCCACAAGGCATCTTGTAATTCTATTGATGGTATTGCTAATTTATCCAATTATAGTTTGAAATATTGCTGGTAAAATCAAAGTATAAGTGCATAGAACAGTTTTTAAGACTAAAATACATGGATTGCTGATTTACAGTAACTAGCATGTTGAAGTGACCGGACAATGTTTATGCAAACAATGAGGGTTGGCAGTAGGGTGAACTGTCAATACCACTCAATCACAAAAGCAGAACTATGCCTGCTGGATTTAGATACCTCATTACAAAGTAAAGATTATGAAAATAGGAAATATATTTGATACTGGTTTATAAAATATAGATTAATTGAAAATGCCTCTCTTCATCTGAAATCTTATTTCAAACCCATTTCAGAACTGTTCAGTACTTCTTTTCATGGTATTTTAATCAGCTCCTTTTCAAAGAAAATGTGCAAGCTCAATATCCTTTGCCCCTCTCTGCAACATTTGCACATCAGTTGGATTTTGTAGTGCATTTCTTCCAGGTGAAAGCACAGTTTGAGTAAATACCAACATTGATCCGGTTGAAAAGCTGAACCACCAGTGTTTATCGCTTTAGTTTGTGAGTTCCAGAGACTTCCGTTATTCAATCATGTGACTATCTCCATATGTGAACATATTTTCTCCCAAATCCCTAAGCCTTTCTTTGTTTTCTCCTGGCTCAGTGAGAATCTGGAGCTCTTGGACTATGGGGGGTGTATTACAGACCAGAGCTGGTCTGATGATGAGCTTTTGTTTCTGTTCAGTGTCTCACAGAGGTGGGTAGAAGTAAAAATGAAGTCTCTCTAAGCTCAGTTTTTACCACTCCCTGGTGCTGCAGGTATAAGTGAATACTGCTAGAGATTGTATGAAATGACATACAGACCCCCAGACTCATGTAAAATCAGTTTGAAGTTGAATCTAGTAGAGGTTCACCATTTTAAAAAAGCTTATAAAGTTCAGTTTCTTAAGGGGAGAGGAGAGGCTAGATCCTTTTTTCTTTCCAGTTGAAAACAAAACTCAAAGAGACCAGTACATGTACATCTTTCATAGTGTTATGCACATTTCCATTTTAAAAATTTGGAGGAATTAATATGAAAAGTACTTAAAATTTTAGGAGACATGCATAATTATTTTGTGGGGTTTTTTTTGTTTGCAGAGTTGTTCCTAATTGTGCTTTTCTGTCAGTAATTCACATCCTTCTGACATCAGTATTCATGAAACAATATAATTTATATAGAAATTTGTGGTGGAAAAACCTTCTTAAAACTATTACTTAATTGGTTTAACTTTGATTTTCCACTATTGAGCCCAGTTTATCTGCCTATCCATTGAAAGGGTGATTTTGTAAGATATGATAATGATTCTTTTTCAAGTATGGTAAAATATAATTTTAAAATGCTTCCATACACATAGTTTCATTCCAGTTCTTACAAAAATCTGTATAAGTTACCATTGCTCTCAGTTTCCACATGAAGAAACGATTCTCAGAGAAGTTAGCTTCCTCTCCCAGAGGCACACTGGGGCATGAATGGACTTTGAATTTCCTGACCCTTCTCAATCCGGAACTCTTTTCTGTGTAGAAGAGCAAGTTTAAAAAAATTACATATATATGTATATATAATTCCATTATACCTAAAATCATATATATATATAATTCCATTATATCTAAAATTATATATGTATATATCTTAGAGTTCCAGTTTATACATGCATGGGCTTATTCCCAACCTGTTTAAACTTGTCTCTGCAATCAGTGGGTGGCTGAAGATAATTCATCTCCGTAATACATTTGTCTTAGTATTGTTAGGATGTCTTCAAAAATGTATACTTTTTTGCATGCTGTGGAGACAAACAAACTTAAGGTCAGGGATAAACTCAGTCCACCCCAGCCAAACCCCCAATCTCAAGTGGATGTCTTCCCAAATCATTGAAACTTAGCGATCAGGTCATAGAAATACCACCCCACATCAAGTGACATTTTTGGATGCACCAGGCATCTCAAGGCAGAAATGAAGGACCTCCACAGGAATTCCAAGTGGAGAGGTCCACTCCAAAGCTCATCAAGGGTCATCTTGATTGGTTTTCTCAAAGGATACTGTATGATCACAGACACTGACTACAAAGAAAATTGAAAACTCCATCGGTGAGACAATGGCCAAGAAAATTGCCCTGAAAAGAGAACATTTCCATCCTTACAGTGCACCTCCTCATCCTCTGAGAGTAGGAAGAGGAATCCTATGGGAATTTTGTGGAGAGAATTTTTTCCTCCTATCTACTCTCTAAGCTGAATCTTGCCCTTCCCAGCCATACACCCAGTGTTGCTCACGATAAGCTTCCCCAGTTGAGGATACCTTCCCTGGATTCTGTGAGCAATCTGTGACTGAGTAGCAAAATCACACTGGCCAGCCTTTCCAGGATTTGTTTCCCAAACTCAAAGAACAGTGAAAAGGAGCATGATTTCTAGCCCCTGAGAATGCCCCAACTGCTGCTTCTGTGTGGTCTAAAGCAGAATATAGAATTCTTCAGGGAACAGCTTAGAGAGAGGTAAACAATGCTTTCGGATGTGCCTAGACCTAGCTGGAGGTTATGGTCAAGAAAAAGTAACTTCATATTTTGCTCTGAATTTGTTAGCGATATATTTTTAACTTAACCGAATGGTAGATCAAGAGCCCAAGGGCTAAGAATTGCCCTTGAGCGCAGTGTGAGCAAGCACACAATACCTGCAGTCTCCGTAAGAGGCTTCTACTTCCTTTTCTGACGATTTTGTGATTCATACTTTACTGGAATGGTGACATGTGGGTGTTGTTTCCTTCTCTGTCGTGAAGTATATGTACTCATTCAGAAACACTGAATCATTCCCATGCAATTGATTGAGATTCATAGTGACCCTATTGGACAGGCAAGAACGGACAACGTGGCTTTCTGGGATTGTAAATGTTCATGGGAGTAGAAAGACTTGTCTGTCTTCCTTGGTGTGGTGCACTGATTTGAGATGCTGACCCTGGACTGAGCAGTGCAAGTCATAACCCTCTATGCTAACAGGGCTCTGTCAATAGATAACGGAATTTTTCTTATAACAAAGAAAGAACTTGCTTGTTTTTCTGAGGGAGAGGGGACCTTCAACTTCTTAGACAGCAGCTTATTTTTTGAAGGGTATGTGTTAGTATTCGCAGAACTACAATGCTAGATCATTGTTCCCCAGACTTGATACCAAATCTCTTTATTTCACGTTTCCTAGCAACTGGCTCACACATGGAGGATGCAAAGTAAAACCATCAGGGACCTGCTCTGAATTTTTCAAGCAGCATCTGAGAATTGGTACCCAGACTATACAGTTTCTCTTCGTGGTTTCTACTAAAAGCTTGCCTTTTATGTTTATTAGGTTCTAAAAGAGGATAATCATAAAAAGACTATTATGAAAAATTCACCAGTGAGGATAGCATCAATATTAAATTATTACAAATTTTCATCAGGAATATTCTTTAAATAGTCATTGCTATATTTATATTCCTTGAAATGATGATTATTGGTATCAGGAGATTAAATAAATTATATTTTTGAGAATTAAGTTTTTTATTATGCTGTTGTTGTTTTCCCTCTTAACCCCCAAGTACCTATTTGCAACTAAACAATAAGATGTATCTTCAGTTTGTGTGTTCTTTGTTCTTCTTACCCATTCATGTTGAATCCCTTCTGATTTAATAGTTACCCTATCAGAGAGGAGAAACCTCACAGCTATAATTTTTTAAAATAATCTTATTGGGGGCTCTTACAGCTATTATAGCATTCAGTACATCATCTGTATCAAGCACATTGCATACATGTTGCCACATACATTTCCAAACATTTTCCACTTGAGCCCTTGGTATAAGCTCCTCTTTAAAAACTAAAAAAGCTCTTCTTTTCCCTCCCCCCCTTTTTTTAAATGAATCATTTTATTGGGTGCTCATACACTTTCCCCTACAACCCATACATACATCAATTGTATGCAGATTTCATTTGCACCACAGCTATAATTTTTATATTGAAATATAGCCCCACATTTTCCTCTCATGGAGAGGCTGGTAGATTCAAACCACTGACATTTTAGGTAGCAGCCAAGTTCTTAGCCACGGTGCCACCAGGGCCCCTTAGAAAGAATGCCAATGTGCTTTATACCTGCATGTGCAGGTCCACACACACATGCACAGCTTGTGAGTCATAGCTGTGAATATTAAGCCATTAGCTGGGTAACTTAGAAAATGTACTATGACGTAAATAATAATGTATATTTTATGTACGCAAATAATTTTGTTTTCACATTTACCACCTTTTTTTAAAAATTGAAACTATGAAGTTTTGCTTTTATACATCAGTTTCTTAGTGTCATACAGTCTCATCACTTCATTTTAGTAGTCTAAAAATGTGTAGTATAATAACATTTACCTGTTAATAGCACAAGCAAATCTGTTGGGAAATATTTGTAATCAAAGTTGCTTCCCCCCATGGGAATCTAAAGTGCTATCTTGCCCTGTCTTGACAGTTGCTCTGACCTGGGCTTAGCATGGGTTGGAGACTAGAAGAGTGATGGCAGGAAAGTGGCCAAGGATGCAAGACAACAGAATGGGAAAAGAAGAAGGGTGAGAATGCTGCTTATGGATGGAGTGGCCCAGTAGAATTTGGCCAGGCTGTTGCCTCTGTCAGAAGAGCTTTGGAGCATTTTCCTGCCCAATATGGAATCTGCTAACCTGCAAGGTGAAGGCACCTGGTGATGGGGGTTGTTTCTGACAAACCCTCATGGATGGAATCAGTATTGGCCCTGAAGCATCTAACCAAGAGAAATGAAGGATCGAAAACGTGGGATAAGCACACATCGGAGCTGAACCATTCTTCCCTCCCCTTTGGTGTAAAATGAAGTCTTGAAGAACAGCAGGTGCTCCCTAAAAGCTGATCTCTGGGCCCGTATTGGGTCAGAGTGGTATTTTTCTCCAGTCAAAAAATAATGTAATCTTTTTCATCTGAATCCCATAATCTTAATAGAGTGCACATAGGAAAACATTATTCTTCTCTCCTTGTCCCCAACTATGCTTTATAGAACTTCATTTTCTCATAGGCAGCCGAGTCCTCAAATTCTGTTTTTACCAGTTTATACGTTTATATGGTTTGAAACTTCCATTGCACGTGCAAATCAAAGCTTTCTCCTTTAACACAGATGAACTCAATGTTGCCCGATTCTTACTTGTCAAATGATTGGGCTTGAGGTGGTGAGATTGTTCGGCCACAGCCTCCAGCTGCTTCCCGTACTTGTTCCTTCCTGCTTCTGTTTGAATAGAGGAAGGCTGCCTCAGAAGCAAAAGATGCCCAGCCAGGCAGTGAGGAGAGGCTAGCCGCCCAAGTGGGTGGACATCTCTCACTAGGCTAATTTCCCTAGCCCTTCGTCCGTGGGCCCTGGGCGTGAAGAGCACCACCACCTCTCTTCAGGATATGATTACCTAATTGTCATTGTGCCCTCCAGCCTATTGTTGACATCCATTCCCAGCAATCCCCACATTTCCCACTCACCACCTTATTATTATTTCATGTGTTACCATACAGGCACTAACTCTTCTTTTTGTGAATGAACTATTCCTGATTCTAAAGTGATGTTCCTATGACATTTTTTTTTTCGTTTCTTTTCTTAAATCATGACAGTAAATGGTAGAGGCTTCTAATTGTTTTCTCATGGGAAAATACAAAGCTTCTAGGTCTGCAAGCCCCCATCTCCTGAGCGGTCAATCACCTCACATGTTCTCTCAGGCCCACTTCTACTTCTTCCTTGATGTAGGTCCTGGTTAAAATTGGACAGTCCCACTGTTACCATAAGCCGATTGTCAAAGGCAGAGAAACAATTATAGCATGGGTTGCAGCTTTGTGCAAAATACCGACCACCAGGAGACTTTCTGCTTGTCTACCATGGCTGCGCTGCAGGACCTCCACCATGGCAGCACCTGTGAACTTTACCCAGGGTTAATGGGAGTTTGGGCATCGTATCCTTGATGGGAAGAAGGAAGTGACTGAGTGTCTTTCATTCACTGAAGAGCCTTGCTTGCAGAATTGTTACAACTTGAGCTGCTAACTCCAAGGTCAGAAGTTCAAAACCACCAGCCGTTCCAAGGGAGAAAGCTGGGGCTTGCTCCTTCTCTGAAGAGCCATAGCCTTGGAAACTCATGACTCGGCATTGACTTGGTGGTAGTCACATTAGAGGGTTTTCCTCCCTCTCATTCCCTAAGAGGATAAGGGAACTGATAAAGCCTGAATCAGAGCCGTGCAGGTTATTGCCTGCAAATAATTGGTAGGGAACAAGCGGGGGTTGGGTTCCTTAACAAGGAGCCCTGGCCTAACAGTGGCTCAGAGACTGGCAGCTCAACAAAGACGTGGCTGTGTGAACTCGTCAGCTGCTTTGCTGGGTTTTGGGTTTCTACTTTTATTTGTGGATTCCTTCTTTAGCAGGCAAAGATCGGAGCCAGTGGAACATTATTTTACCAAGTGATAAGTGTAGAAAAACGTCTTGAATGGTGCTAATACCTGTTGATGAATTGTATGAATAAGTGACTCAGTGAATGTGAAGGTAGTGAGCAAACAGACTAAAGACAGGGGGGGAAGTGGTGTGACTACTCAGAGTATGGGTGACAGCAGGTCACCCATGGAGAGAGGGGCCTGGAGTTATGAAGAACTAGTAAAGACCTGTTCTCTATGTTGTGGTCATGGTGTTAATGAGTCGGAATTGGAAGCTAGAGATAATATCCCTGAGGAGTTCTGTTGACTACTGGTTCCATGTTGGGGGCTCAGCACAAGGTCTGTGGTTCAAAATCACCAGGTGCTCCCTGGCGAAAAAACAGGGCTTGCTAGTCGATACAGAGTACAGTCTTGGGAACTCATAGGGGCAGTTCTATGAGGAGGCATCGACTTGAGGGCGGTGAGGTTGTTTTGTTTTTGTATTTGTTTTGACTTGGCAACATCTTTGATCAAGTCACAGTTTTCATCTGATGTGGGGGGAGGTTCCCTGGGGGAATGGCCTGCATCGCCTTTTATCCTACAGGAGATGAAAGCAGAAAGCAGTAGAGTGGCGGGGCCCACCACCACCCAGACAAAAAAAGAACTGCACCGAAGGCATCTCCCCCACCCAAGAAGAGCTAATGACAAGGACCTTCCCCCAGAGCTGACACAGAGAGAGCCCGGCTCGCTTTGGATGGCCCCCTCCATGTGGGCTTCGAGCCGCTGATCAGAAAGTGCAGTTGTTGCAGCCCTCACCTGCTGGTGGTTCTCTTCGTGGCAGTACTAGACGCCTCAGACAAGTTCAAGGGATCCGGATGTTCCTGGGGAAATGGAGTAAAAGACAGTGGGGTTTTCCCAGATAACTCCCATTTAAACTCCCTTATCTTGTTGTACCTTTTTTTTTTTTTTTAAGAGAGTTTTAAAAAATTATTTATTTATTTATTTTCTTTGGCTGGTGGGGGGCATCCCTGCCTTCTGGTGATATTGGGAGGCCCAGCCTTGCTCCTGGAGAGCTGCTGCTGGATTTGAACCGCCAAGCCAGGAGGCCATAGTCCCACACTCAACCACTACGCCCCCGGGGCTCAGCCCATCTATACATGAAAAGCAGTGAAAGAAATACATCCAAATCCACCAAAACATCACTAATCTTGCCGTAATGGGAACAATGCTTGGTATGTATCACAAAGCAAGGCCCATTTGTTACCTGGAATTTTAAATGTAATAGGCTTTATCGTGGGAGAGGTTCAGAATGACATGCACTGCATATACATTGGCAGTTTGTAACCTAGGGGACTGCCTGTATGAATATTAGTATATTGGAGTGCATCAGACACAGCTACCACTAGGGGGCGGGAGAAGCCCCGACAGTGTTACTGCTGTGGTTCAGGAACAGGGGTGATAGACATGGCTTTATCTTCTTTGCCCTGTTTCTCCTGGTATGATCAGAGTAGTTATTCCCCAGACTTCATGCTTCTGCGATACGTGCTAAGATACCATTCCTAGAAGATGGCAAAGCCAGAAAGAAATGAAAGTGTGGGCACAGTCCTACTGGGGAGGTTGGTAATGTTCGTGAGTGGTAATGCACGGACTTTTACTCGGAAGAAACACTGTGAGGACAAGGTCTGGGGGGAGCGTCTCACCCCTGGACATGAACCATTGCTCACGTGATATTTAACTTTGTGTAATTAGTCCTCTGGTGTTCATTGGAACCTCTGTGTGCCTAGTACCTTTTGAACCCTTTGCTGTGGGCAAAGCTAGATAATCCCTTATTCAGAGTAAACGAATTTCTTTAATTTCTCTATCGATTACAAATCAATTGAGGTAAGACAGCTTTCGATGGTGAGAGAAGGTAATACCTGAGATAAAGATGCCCACCTAATATGTGACTACAGGTGTTAACAGAATAGGGAAGTTGTGGTAAAAACTTTATATACAGGAAAGAGGTATTAGACTTTCCCTTCATGTGCTTAAAAAAAATAAAACAAAACTACAATTCTGTGATGAACACTCCCAACAGAATTAAATTGAAATCTTGTGAAAACTTAAAGGTGTTGGGAACAAGGGTGCCAAGACAACAATAAACAGAGTCCGGGGGTATGTTGACATTGTTCAGCAGCTTGATGCAGTTCATGATGCTTCCTCATCTGGAAAATGTCCTCAGGGGCCTGGCTGTTCACCCTTGTCTCAGTCCTTTGAGTCCTGGGGATCTGCTTCTTCCCTGGGGGTCTGCTCACCTAGAACATCGGTAATCTACCCTACAATGTGTTCTTACACTGGAAGACTTTGCAGGGGGAAAAACTGAGCATATGGCCATGATATTTTTAGCCACATCCTTGTCTAACAAGCTTGTATCTTCTTTTGATACACAGTTTCAGTGTCATCTATTAAATACTTTCTTGACACTCCCCGAAGGCAGAGGCAGACAGCTATATTTGATCACTCATTCACCAAAAACAAAACAAAACAAAAGCCATATTTATTGAATGCAGACACAGTTGTGAGCACTGTGGATTTAGCCATAAACCAGAGGTTTTTTCCAAGTAGGGAAGAGCTAACAGTAAACAAAAATTTTGTGGAAAAATTAAATTAAAAATTAACGAACGTTTCCAGGGATTTTAGAAGCTTCCTTGTATGAATGGCAGGTGGTGATAAAAGTCAGTGGCCTTGGTGATGAAAGGTAATGAGCAAATAAAGGAAAGCACGCGACAGAGGACTCACACTCCCATAGAGTCCGGCCCATGAAAGCCAGAGAAGTCACGTGTGCGAAACACAGGGACACGAACGAGTGAGCTTTGCAGATACTTGGGCTATGAAGTGGGAAGCTGCCCATGTGGCTGACACCAGAGACCCTGGAGAGTTTGAGCGCAGGCTATGCAGGAATTGTAGGGTTGGATTTTTATTCTGCACTGGAAGGTTCCAGAGGTAGAGGACTGACGCAGGAGGCAGCTCCTGACAGACGCGTCGGACTTCAGAATAAAATGGAGTGAGCCAATGGTTAACCTGCTGAGAGCGGAGATTTTGGACTACATGAACCCTGTGAGTACAGAGAGGGAGTGAGCAGCGGGGTAGAACGCAATGTGGGCGGTACTTCCTGTTGCATTACTTAGGGAATATAAAAGGTAAATAAATGAATTAAAGTTGATCCAAAGTATATGGCTTGAGCCTCTCAAAATAGAATGGAGTAGAGGAAAGCGGGCTTTTGTTTTGAAGAGGGAAGTTAGGAGTGTGTTATAGCACACTTAGTCTGAGATGTCGCTCAGCTATCTCAAAGAAGTTGATAGGATGAATATTTATGCACGGTTTCGAGGATCGGCAGTATACCCGTGTATGCGAAGGCATCATCTAGAAACATTTCCCAATTAAGGCACTTATTTCATTAATTTATAATTGTATGTTGACATTTCTGTCTCTCTAGATTAAGCTTCTTAAGGGCAGAGACTGTATCTTATTTGACTCTCAATTTTCTCTGTGGCAGCCAGGAACATGACATGACTGCATATGGTATGACGCTGGGATGTAAATTTCCTTTGCGGGGGATAGACCGAGATTCACGTCAAGCTTTGTTCAGGGGAAGCAATTTGTTTGTGTTGTTCTTCTTTAGCGCCCACCCCTCATAATTATGGTTGGAAAGTATCCAAAAGGGAAACAGCTTAAATTTACAAACTCATGATCAGTGCTTGACATTTTATCATATCTGATTACTGTATTAAAATCTTTCATCCAGTTGTTCATTATCACTGTGTCTCCGTTTTTCTTTTTTTTAAGTAATTACCTAGACAGTGTTCACTCAGGGGCTGGATCTTCTAGTTTTTGTTTTGTTTGATTTTTAGAAAATATAGACTTTTAAGAGTTAATTCTGTACACAGTCAAAATGCAGGAATCGGTGGTAGATTTAACCAAGACTAGGATTCCATGCTTCTTTTCCCTGAAAATTTAAGTCTGTCGTTCAGTTGACAATCTTGAGATTTCTTCTCTTTGGAATTGGTTTATTGCTCAAGTACTACCCAGAGTGTGACTTAACAAATTGACCCTGTCCATAAACTACTTTTTTGTTTTTCATCTGTCATGGGTTAAATAGAGAAAGAAAAGAAAAGAAAAAAAACTTTTAGAAACTCTTACAACAATGTGAACAATGAAACAAGAGTAATTGCCTATCTATTGCATCCTCTTGTAAAAATTGCTTATATTTGTGTGTGTTCTTGGTTCCATTTCATTTTTTTGTAGTAGTCAATTTAATTGCATTGAGCAAAATAATCTGTCTTTAATAGAACATTTAAAAAAGTGGTCCTTTACCACTTTTGTACAGGCCTATTATAAATTACCTCACTAATTGAGGAATTATTTAAATCAGCAATTTTCATTGGAGGGTATTGGCGAAAATGTATGGAGAGGCACAGATTAATAACTCCAGAAAGTATATGCTTTAAGAAAAATTATTTGCCCCATTTTCATATCATGAAAGACTGGCGGTGCTATATGTCGGTGTGATGAGGTGGTATAAACAATAGTAAAAGAATCCCTCCATGGTGGCGTAGTGGTTTTGCACAGGACTGTGGCCCACTTGGATGGAGGTTCAAATCCAGCAGCGACTCCACAGGAGGAAAGGCTGGGCCTCCTACTCCCACCAACAGAGGGCAGTGATGCCCCCCCCCCCAAAAAAAAAGAGAGAATCACTCCACTACGGAGGACATGAAGAATTTATTGTCTTTGTGTTTTTCCTTTTGGTCACACTGCCGGTAATCCCAAGCCTGAAGGTCTAGATTATAGTTACTGTTGTTTTGTATCCTTTTTTTCTAGCATTTAGATTTTAGTTGTATCATTTTTAAAAATATTTTATGATTTTCTAAAAGCAATGTTCTCATCCACAACCCATGTATGCACCAAATATTTAACAATATTTTAAAGGTTCTGGTACATTTTTATACTTCTGACTTATCTTTTTGACACTTGAAATTGAAGCTATCAAGAGACAGCCTGTGAATTAATAATCATTTGGGTCAGTTCTCTAGTGCTTTTCTTAATTATTATTACCTCCTGTGAATAATGTTATTTCATTTTTATTAAATCAGCCATAGCAATATGTATGAATCACAGGGTGCAATTAACAGCAACATGGCAATTGCAGGAAAAGGAAATGAGCCAATGTGAGGCAAAAGAAGTAACGTGAAACTTCAGGAAGTCTATCAAACCATCTGATGCTCAGAAGGAAAAACAGAATGAGTGATCATAGAAAATCTGATCTCAGCTTTGATTGACTTGGTGGTCAAATGTTGAGAAGAGAAAAAAGACCCAGCGATCAGTGACTTCCTCCAGATACAGCAGAACTCCAGACTGCAACACAAATTCATTCTATAAGATACGATGCAGTCGAGTTCCAAATTAGTTTTCCCCATAAGAGATAAATGAAAATGGATTATTCCGTTCTCAACCACTAATTTTTTACCCTAACCATGCCTTTTTATGCAACACATTACACAGAAATTTCAAAGTAAGTAAATTCAGAATCAAGTACTATAACCTAAATAAGAAACACATTTAAAAAGTTTTTTAATAACTGCAGTGTGGTCCATAGCTAGAGATTGATGAGGATTTGGATTTGTGGACATGGATGTGAAGAAGAAGTCTGCTTTTCAGTTTTTTCTCTTTGTCTGTCTGACTTCCCTTGAAAAAATATGGTCTATTGGCGTTTCCTTAACTGTTTTCTAAAAGAGTTTACAAAATTATTATCAATGATGCTAATGACACAGCTTACCAGTTCCTTATCATGAAGATTCTTTTCAAAAAAAACTCTTTCTTAGGATCCATGCTTTTATCTCAAAACAGTTCAAGAAGCCACAAAAACAAAGAAAATTATAGCAAAACACTTGGAACATAGCTTCAAAAGGTTTTAGCAATGTCCACTAACCACGCTAACTAACCCTGAGTGACTAGAACACGAACTAAATTTGTTTACAAAAATTACTTACATCGGTTGGATTCCGATATTTTGTTCAAGTCCAATGCAAAATGCTCTCGAGATTTCACGTCAAAGTCTGATGATGTCAAGTCCTGATGCAATTGAGTTTTGAGATTATTCCTCCATTATATCTCATTTTTCTGAGCATTCCATATTACCAACATTAGCCATGTACAATAGCTCTGACATTTTTGTTTTACATATAAGCCTTTATCATTTATATGGATAACTATTGGGTGGTAAAGCTAGTTTTATTTGGATTCTACTTGTGATATTTATGCTTTGAGGAACTTGAAAATCATTGTCAGGGTCTTCCTTCTTGGAGATTCCCCTAAGGACATAGTGTAGATCATTTTAGTGACAGTGGTGTTCCATGTTTGTAAAGTTGTAGCACAGAAAATTCTTCTCTACTGACTAATGAACATGAGAAAAGTGAGCCATTTGTTTTCCTACTTAACAGAGTTTCCTACTTAACTTAACAACAATTTGTTGACAAAAATTTCTGAGCCCCTGTGGAATTATTTCCAATTAAGAAGTACACTAGACACTTAAAATTTTTTTAACTGAAAAAACAACTGGACATCTTTTAGGAAGCATCATCAAAGAAGCAAATGGTTTAAAAATGTGGGACAGATGCAGTTAGTGTTGATATTAATAATCTTGGATTCTTCATTAAACCTTCATAATTAGTGATAGTAATGATTGACTAATTCAAGCATTCATGCATATACGAAAGAAGGTAAAATAGCATCACTACAAAATCATTGGAACCATATTAAGCAGAAATTAAAAAAAACGGAAGCTATAGTGTCTTGATATAGCTTGCATGTAGTCTAGACCCTTAATGGGAGCTGTGCTTCCTATCTAGCCCTTTCTCAAAGAATGCTGTGCTCTTTGAATCCCACCTTGTCAAGATGGCAGTTTTGCAATCCTTGAGGCATTCAAATCGTGTCTTTTAAACGTTCTTTGGGTTTGAGGCTGGAAATCTGGAAGGGCAAGATTAGGGCATTAGATGGGGGAAGGGTTTTTAGTGAAATACTCATTAGACAGCACTTGTGCTTGAGAAAATGAGTGAGTGCATTATTGTGATGGGAAAAAAACAAAAAACAAATTTGTGAACCTTTCCTGGCCTTTTTCTCCCTAGTGCACTTTTCCATTGTTTGAAACCCTTTTTCCCTGGTAAACCTTCATGATTATTCTCTTCCCTTCAAGAACGGCCATCTGGAAAAAGGACTCACTGTCACCTGCTCAACTTACCTCTCCGCCTTTCATTTGACTGGTCCAGCAGAGTCTCTGAGATGTGACCCTGGTGATTGGGTATGTTGGAGAGTAAGCAGAGTGTGTTGCTGAGAGCACTTGTAGGTAGTCATCCACTGACCACAGATAGACGATTAAACACACTTTGTTTGAAATAGGCCCATGCATGTGTGGACTGAAATCCTAGCAGCAATATTTTTTACTTATCTTTCAGTACCAGGGATATATATATAAATTGGGTAGATATAAAAGTTAAATCAGTACAAATATGCTTAATACTGATGATGCATTGAATGTTATAAGAGTTATAAGAGCCCCCGATAAAATCTATATTTTTAAAAAAGTTAAAGAGAATATTTCTACTTGCATTTCCTTCATTAAATCTTTTATTGGACTATTATATTTAGTATCAACATATTTTTTAAAGTGTTTTAAAGAGCTAGTGTGACTCTAAAAGTAAGAATTGTTTTCTCTGCTAACCATTTGGAATGCACCTAATTTTTCATTTGAGGGCTGTCAGCTTCATGTTAGTGATACAGTTATGTGTTGATGGGGAGATGCCTACTTTTATCAGAATGGGCATCAGAGCTCATCATTGAGTCATAAAGCTAAGTTTCATCCACTAACTCCACAGAAACACATCAAATGCATGCTTGTGTTAGTTTTCTCTAGATGGCAGGTGTACTGTAGTGACAAAACCACATGATTACTATGCTCTTGGAGTTTATAGTGGGTTCATGGAGACTGTGTTAGGAAGCACACACATGTTAAATGCTCTCAAAGGCCTTCTAAAGAAAATGAGTATGTGCTTTTGAGTGGTAATCATGTAGACGAGGAAGGTAATGCATTTCTGAATGAAGGGGCATTAACCAAATAGGAAATAAAGATCAGGGAGTTATGTATCTCTGTATAAGGGACCATACATCAGTTGAAGGATAAAGACCAGGAATGAAGGCCTTGAAGTGAGCAGTAAGTTAGCCTAGCTGATTAATTTATAAGGTATCTCTTCTTAAATGTTTTCACTCAAAATGTGTTAGCCATCTTACCGGTAAGACTTTCCTCTCAATGGCTTTGCCACTTCCAAAAGCCAAATGCATTTGCAAAAGATGGAGTTTTTCAACCACTATGGATATTTTAAAATTGTGCCACTCTTCTAAAGATGGTTCTGAAAGCTTCTCAGAAACATTGTGAGCTGCAACACCATCATTGATATCATTTGGTAACCACCCTCCCAGGGTGACTTTGCAGGTAAAAGATTTGTGAATTCTGGAGTGTCTTCAAAAATCAGCCCCAGTACTTTATAAGCAGTCTCAATAGGAGAATCAGTGAAAGACTCTTTTTTTCCTGTCTGCTCCTTTTTCTTCTTGAGAAAGTGAAAATAGAGGCGAAGCAATCCTTGTAATCCTGAATGAGGTTCTATTTGGCTTAGTTGCTTACACAATATCTGCAAAAAATCAGAGAAACGGTATGACATGTGGAGAGATTGGGACTTTGAGGATGTTGAAGTCAGAAAGGATAACCAGAACTGTGGTCTTTGGACCACAGTTTTTGTTTTTCGAATTTTCCAAATAAGAATCCTAATGCACAATGGTAAGGGAGCAATTCATATTAATTTATAAATTATAAATTTATATTTTGCTTTCATCCAGTAGGAATTTGTTCTGCCTCTCATAGTGCTTGCTACTTTTGTTGCTGTGTTCCACAGTATTCAGTATTGTTCAGCTACATGTATAATTCATTGCCATGGCCAACAGACCTCACAGACTAGCCTCGGGATTACAAGGTTTATCGGGGAAGTTAGGTTAAAATTCAGGTGAGAAATACTCAGGATATAATTGTTTAATCAGGGCACTTTTGTCTATGCTGTGCTTATAGGTAAGTCTCTCTCTGGACTTCAACAACAGCTTTGACTATCCTCTGCCCTGCTCAGCCACTGACACAAAATTCTTTTAGCTCTACCAATTAGCTACCGTCCTAGGGTTCAAAGGCATGTCATTTTATGGTATGCCTCAACCCCTAGGCCCTCAGCTCCAACTCCATGAGTCAGTAAACCCAGCTCCCCCAAGTAAGTGATCCGAGGCACCTCATTCTACATTGCAGCCTCCTGCCCCAAAGCACTAAGCTTCACGTGATCCGTAGACAAAGGAGTCCACTGCTATGTCTCGTGGTTCTGCTGGTCCTGCTCTTGTGCTGCTCTTCCGGTGTCAAAGTTTTCTCATAGATCAGGGAGGTTTAATATGTGGGGATCTTCATGTCCAAAGGGTGTTCTCCACACCTGAATCTCTTCTCTTGCTAGTAATGATATCCCTGATTCCTGTTTCTGAGATTGCTAGAAGGATCCACTCACTCATATCGGATGATCTTCCTTCAGAGTGCCTGCCCTCACCTTCTCTTACCCAGATGCACCAGAAAAAGGTTGTTTGGTGGGAATTAGAAACTGTGGCTATAAGAGACACACTGAATGAATGATTCATTGAATTGTAGAATTGAATAAATAATGATCTAAAGCAGTCTTCTTGTCCAAACTTTGTACGCTTCACTTTGGCCACAGATGTCAAGCCCTATGAAATCTAAGCATTTGGATTTAGTAAAATAAATATTTATTAGAATAAATATTTTGTCATCTTTTTTGTGATTCATATTTAATCTTTAAGAAAAAAATTTGTTTATTACATGAGATAGCAATTATGTATTAACCTGGGGTAGAGTTAAGTGTAAGGAAAGACAGCATCTCGAGGTAGATTTCATTCTCTAATGATAAAGAGGACAATTCAAAAATGAATTTTTATTTTTAATTAGGTGGGGTATACATTTTAAATCAACTTTCTCCCTAACAGTTTAAACTACTGATCAACCCCCACCCCAATAGTTTACCCTTCATCTACTCCCTGATTTCTCTTCTCCCTCTTGTGGACCACCATCTTCTCCTTAACCTGAGTTAATATCCTCAAGTAACTAGCTCATTGGTTTATCTTCCCTCCTGCTCCAGCCCCAGCCCCATACCTTGCCTGTCTCCCAAGTCTGTTTCTCTTGGTGTGAAAGTCTTTTTTTCTTTCTATAACAGTGATCTCCTATAAAAGTTTCTTTTTGCGATTAATTTCACTTAGCATAATGGTTTCCAGGCCAATTTATGCCGTGAGGTGCCTCATGGTTTTTGTTTAGCAATGTATAGTATTTCATTGTGTGTACAGACCAAAGTTCCTTTTTTTTAAGACCAGTTTCTTTATCCATGCGTTTATTGATAGGAATTTAGGTTGTTTCCATTTACTTGCTATTCTGAACAGTGGACAGGGGTGTGCATATGTCTGTTAATGCTATGACTCTTATTCCTTCAGCGTATTTAGCCAGTGGCGGGATTGCTGGACCAGAGGGATTTGTTTGAGGTCACGCCACATCACTTTCCATAGAGCTTGCACCCTCTGATAAGCCCCCAGCACTTTTTGAAGGTGTTAGCTCCCAGCAGCCTAACCGGCATTTGTTAGTTTTGGTGTTTTTGAAGTTGGCTGTAATTGTAATTGTCGGTGTAATGTGAGATCTCATCACAGCCTTGCTTTGCATCTCCCAGATGTGGATGAGTGTGAACATTTCTTCATATGCTTTTTAAAAAGCTACTCGGCTGCCATCTTGCATTCATTCCTTTGCCCACTTTTAATTGGGTTTTTGGTTCATCTTTTTCTTTTTGTGGTGTTAGCAGATTTCTATAGATTTTACAGATTAGTCCAATGTCATTAATTTTTTTCACTCTAAGGGTTCTTTTTTGATGAAGCATTTTGGTACATGTATGTGTCTTATTTTTAGTAAGGCCCCGTCATCTATAATTTGTGTTTCCTCAGTTGTTTTGATAGTGTGGTGGACCATGAGGCTTTCGTGGTAGAATTCTCCCCTTTTCACATGGAAACCCAGTGGGCTGCAGGCACAGTCACTATGCTTTGGCCACTGACTTCACAACAGCTTATAGCAACATTCAATAATACAGCACAAAAGCCTTAAGAGATAGCTACATCTAAGAAGGGAAGGGTTTTGACTTTGGTAAGTAGGAAACATACTCGGAAATGGTCTTATAAATTTTTTGAGACATCAGTATGATCTCTGAAACTCAAATGATGTGTTTCTGTTTAAAAGTTAGAACATTTTTCTAACTTTGGCTCCCTGCACTAAAATAAAGTTTCCAATTAATGCATTGTTATAAATATGAAACACCAAAAATGACATTTATGAACTTTAAGTATTGATTTTTAACTTCAAATGATGCAGCGAACTGATGTGTGTATAAAGATCTGTTCCAGATAGAATACATCTTTCCTATTCTCAACTCTCAGATGATTAATTCACCCAGTGTAGTACTGATCAATATCTGCTGGGGTACCATGCAATTTTTTTGCGGTCAAGAGCCATGTCTAATACGATCTTTAAGTTCACCAGTTAGTACAGAGTCCTGGTAATGATAGAAACTCTTATTTGATGGTACTGCTACAACAGTATAGGAAGCCCTGACAGTGTAGCAGATTAACATTGAGCTGTCAACTGCACCATTAGAAATTTGAAACCACCAGTCTCTCCATAAGAGTAAGATGAGGTGTTCTATGATCCTAACGTTTTATGGTCTCAGGAACCGACTGGGGCAGTTCTTATCTACTCAGTCCTATGGAGTCACTGAGTTGAAATTCACTCCATTGCAGTGAAGTTTTTGTTGTTCTTTATAAAGGCAGCTGCATATGGAAAGATTGGTAGCTCTCACTAATTTTGGATGTTGTTGTGAAGTTAAGTCTCTGAACTTATTTTTGTGCTGTCACAAAAGCTACTTGAAACAATTATATAAAGGAACAGCTATTTTAGGATGTGTTTTTACCCTGATAAGAAGGTAATTCCTATGCAAGGCTGATACCTTTTGACAATCCTGTCTTTGCTGTCTGTTCCTATGCTGAGTCGTTTTGTCATTGTTTTAGTATATGAGGTACTCTATTCGTATGCTTTTAAAAGAGGGCTGCTCACTAGTATTGGTACATGTAACTGTTTAGAATCTTCACATTTAAGAATATTAATCATTTTATTGGGAGCTTGTACAACTCTTATCACAATCCACACATACATCCATTGTGTCCAGCACTTCTGTACATTTGTGTCCCTCATTGTTCTCAAAACACTAGCATGCCACTTTAGCCCCTGGTATCTGCTCATTTTTCCTTCCCTCCCTGCACTCCCCTCTTCTAGGAACCCCTGATAATTTATAAATTTTTACTAACTTGTCAGATCTTACACCAGCCAACTTCTCCCTTGACCCACTTTTCCACTGATCTTCCCCCAGGGAGGCAGCCAAATGTAGATCCTTGCAATCTATTCCCCTTTTCTACCCTACCTTCTCTCCACCCTCCTATTATCACCCCTCTCACCACTGGTCTTAAGGGGTTCTTCTAGTATTAAAGGCTTAAAAATAATCAAGCGACTACTAGCTAAGGATATGGTCTGACATTTATTTGCAACTCAAGGTTTATAAAGAGACAAACAAGGGGGATATCCCCCAAAACTGGAATATTTTTCAAAGCTGCCTTATGTATTTAATTTTTTTTACAAAACAACTGTATCACCTTCACCCCATTACACTTAAGTATATTTGTCAAATCTGTAATACCATTCTTGGAAATATTTTTCAAACTCATCTGTTTAGATGGCTGACAGTGCCTCCCTCATTTTTTCTTCACTTCTTCTACGTTGTCCTATAGTGTGCTTTCATGTCCTCCTGCATTCATGGAAACAAAAAGAAGTCACACCGTAAGGTCAGGTGAGTCAGGTGTGTGTGAGTAAGGACAAGAGAGGCATGCTATTTTTTGCCAGAAACTGGTGTACTGAGATGGTTGCCTGAGCAGTCCCCCACTTGCCACAAATTAGACCTTTTTTTGTTGCACAGTTACAATGTCTTTTCAGAACCACTAAATAGAAAGATTGATTAACCATCTGACCTGGTAGAACGAATTCCAAATGCACTGAATTGACATTTTTGTCCATTTTGGGGCATTGATAGAGGTACAGAATGGGGATTGTCATCAATTGACATTTCACCTTTTTTTGAAAGGAGAAAACCACTGATACACTTGATTCCACACCCCTTCCCCCTCGCCTCCCAGTACTATTCTTGTGATCTATATTCAACATCACAATAGTTTCTGTGGCATTTTTCCCAGGAAGGAAACAAAATTTCACAGCTGTACCCTGCTCTCTGAAATCAGCCCTCACAGAAGACAAGGTTCTAGCAAAACTATTTTTCTGAGAAAATTCACTGTGACCAGAGAGAACCTTCCCAGGAGATGGCCACTGGGTGCACTCGCTCAAAGTGAGTTGCTTGATGCTTGCCTAGTGGAAAAAATGCATACTGTGAAAGCTATGCTTCGCCCCACCCAGCACCATTTTGATTTTGTGGGGAGTACTCCTTCATCCTTTATCAAGCATTTTTATCACTGGACTCTTGTAGAGTTAGACCACTCCTTTGTAACTTGTAATAATAGAAAATGGCATGAACACAGTGGCATTTAAAGACTACATCTATTAATGCATGGATTGTTTGAAATTCTGAAAGTTATTTGGTCAAATGAATCCTCATCGAGAAGGCCTATACCTTAACTTTATATTTGTTTATGACATCTAAACTTTTTATCTGCCAATGTTGAACTGGCATTGGGAAACCTCAAGGAAAATTAATAGGACTTACTCTGGAGAAATTTAGAGAATTCCCACTACCTTTTGGTGTTATAAATATAGTGAAAATGTAGGCATTGTCAAGATATCACTTGAATAAAGCTGAGTTACATGAATATACATTCTATAATGAAATCCAGAATGTGAACAGTGTGTTAAAAAAGATGTGTCCACCCCTTCAGAATGGAAACAAAAGAGAGATCCCCTTTATCACCATTTTTATTCAGTACTGTGTTGGTTGCCTTCACTAGAATTATAAGGCAGGAAAGGGAAACAAAGGACATCCAGTTTGGTAAGGAAGAAGTAAAACTATCTGTGTTTGCAGATGACATGATCATGAGCATGGAAAATTCTGGAGAATCCATAGAAACCTCTTGTTGCTAATAAAAGATTTTGGCAAAGCTACAGGTATAAGATCAACACAGAGAATTCAGTTGGATTCCTCCATACTAGCAAAGAGAACCCAGGAAAGCAATACCATTTTTAATAGCCTTCAAAACCATAAAATACTTAGGAACAAAATCTACTGGTGATATAAAAGCCTTATACAAAGAAGACTGTGAAACACTACTGCAAGGAACCAAAATAGACTCCCATAAAGGGAAAAATATACAGTGTCCATAGACTGGGAGATTCAGCATTGAGATTATGTCATATTCCCCAAAGTAATGGACAAAAATAATGCAGTAGCAATAGAAAATCAACATTCTTTGATTGGAAAGCTAATACAACTGTGTAAGGAAATGAAAGGAGACCCCAAGTAAGCAAAGTATTGTTGAAGTAAGAAGGATTCACATTCCCAGATCTCAGAGCGTACTACACAACTATGGTGTTGAAAACAAGCCACTACAAATATGATAGACAGGTATAAATCAATAGAACAAAATTAAGAATCCAGAAGACACATGATCCTATCCTATTATAGGCACATGATCTTCACCATACGGCCCAAATTGGTTATACAGTACTGACAAAACTAGATGTCCATATGCAAGGAAATGAAATAAGAGCTCTCCCCCATACATACACAAAAGAAGCTCAAAATGAATGAAAGACCCAAAGATGTACTTGATGATGATCTAATCTACAAAATTTATAGAAAATGATTACATCTCAATCACAGAAAGATAAAAAATACACTTAAAAAATGAGCCATGAGTATGAATAGGCACCACATGAAATAAGACTTTCAGGTGGCTAATAGCACATGAAACGAAACATTAGCTGATTAGACTCGTGCAAATAAAAATTAGACTGACATACCAGGATAAGGAAAAATATTAAAAACTATCCATATAAACTTTTATTAAACAAAAATATCAAAATGTGAAGCTCTTCATCCTTGTCTCTATCAAAGTCTGTATATATCTGAAAGTAGTATTTCCATTTTTTTAGCCCTTCTCTGAAGAAATTTGTCCTCTTCAATTTACATTATTTAGAAATAACAGTTTAGACATAGGACACACATCATTTTCCTTTGAAATATTCTTTAAATTTGGGGGAACGGGAAGAGTGGGCTTTTAGGTTAGATGTGTTAGAGTTTGCCATTGAAAATTTTTTTAATTTTATCTTTTGATGTATGTTTAGTTGTGTATATTCTTAACCAAAAATGAATTGTACATATGCGCATATCGTATATATTCATATGTGTGTATATATTGTTGTAAGTTGTCATCAGGTCGGTTCTGCCTCAGAGGGAGTCCATGCACAGCAGAACAAGACACTACTAGGTCCTGTGCCTTTCTCACATTGGTCTTATGTTTGAGACCATTGTGACAGCCACGAGATAAATCCATCCAGGCAAGAGCTCTTCTTTACTTTTTGCTGCCCTCTGCTTTAACAAGCATGGTATTCTTCTCCGGGCTCTGGTCCCTCTTGACAGCAAATCTAAGTTACCTAAGACAAGATCTAGCCATCCTTGCCTCTGAGGAGCACATTAGACATCTTCCTTTCAGTACAGATCAGTTTGTTCTTTTCAGCATCCTTAGTACTTTCAGTATTCTTACCAGCACCGTCATTGGAATGCATAGACTCTTCTTATGCTTTCCTTATTCAGTGTCCAGCTTTCACATGCTTATAAGGTGATTAAAAATATTGGGGAGGGAGAGGGAAGCGGAAGATGGGTAGCTGATTGCAGGGGCCTAAGTAGAAGGAGGATGTTTTGAGAATGACGGGAGCAACAAATGGGCAAAGTTGGTCTGCATGCAATTGATGTATGTATTGATTGTGATATGAGTCATATGAGCCACGAATAAAATAGAAATTTAAAAATACTAAGTGTTGTATCAGATTAGCATCCTTGCTTTTCAAATTTTGAAAGTGTTCCCGTGCAGCAGATCTACCTAATGCATTGTGCTGTTTAAGCTCTTGGCTGCTGCTCCTGTGAGCATTGATTGGGAATCAGAGCAAGATGAAATCCTTGGCAACCCCAACCTTTTCTCCATACTGCCTATTAGTTCAGTCATGAGGAGTTTGGTCTTCTTTATACTGAGTTATCCTCCATTGAATTTCTTATATGACTGTTTTACTGCCTCCTGAAGAATGAAAAAATACCCGGATGGGAAAAAAACTGTTTGGTGCAACTCTCCTGATGCCTTTTTTTTTTTTTTTGTCCACCAGTGGAGTTTTCTGTTTTCTTAAAAATTCTTTCTAAGATGCCCTCGTGGTCATCTTTTGTGCCTTCTTTAGAATCTGTTAAGAGTACATTTTTTAATTCCTCAAAAAACAGAGGAGTTGACTCCTCTCCCTTGACCCCACTGGTCCAGCAGATGCTCCTGGAAACCACTTTGGTTTGGGCTCTTTTGTTTGGAAGGCAGCCTAATGGCATGAATATGTGTATTACTGAACGAAGTTGTCTGTGGCCATCTGATATGTTTTTAGGCCTTTAATTCATTTTGAGCAAGATTTGTGTATGTCTAAGATAGAGACATTGTTTCATTTCAAAACCACTTTAACACATTTAGCTTGGACTAAATATATCGTAGGTGAACTAGGACTCAGTTTTTTCACTTACCCTTATACCTTTTAACTTTACCATCACATTCTAGTAATAATGTCACTGATCAAGAGAGCAGGGGCTAGCAAATGCTCTGGAGACTGTGGGGCAAATTGGAACTTTTATACATTTCTGGAGAGATTGCAAAAATAATATAGCAATATATAACATGTCCAGCAGAAGGACACATTGCCAGATCCTGCACCATCCTCACAATCACTGTTAAAGTCAAGCTTATTGTGGTAGTCTCTTTGTCAGTCCATCTCACTGAAGATCTCTTCTGCCCCTCTACTTTACCAGCTATGATGCTCTTCTACTAGAACTGGTCTTTCCTGATAATGTATCCATAAGTCTGAGATGAAGGCTTGCTGTCCTTGCTTCTAAGGAACATTCTAGTTGTCCTTCTGAGACAGATGTGTTTTGTTCTTCTGACAACTCGTGGTACTATTGGTATTCTCTGACAATACCATAATTAAAAGGCATCAGATCACCTGCTAATCCTTGTTTGGTTTTTTTTGTTTTGTTTTCTGAGTCATTTTATAGGGGGCTTTTATAGCTATCATAACAATCTATGCATCAACTGTAACAAGCATATTTCTGTCTAGGTTGCCATCATCCTTTCAAAGCATTTTTTTTCTACTTGAGCCCTTGATATCAGTGCCTTTTTTAAAACCCACCCCCAACCCACCCTCATGAACCTTTGATCAATTATAAGTTATTTTCATATCTTATACCACCCGCTGTCTTCCTTCACACATGTTTCTGTTGTTCATCCCCCTTGAGGGGCATTCTTTTTAAGTTAATGCAAGGGACAGAAAAAAATATGTTTTAAATTTTGTTCCTTGGTATTTATTCTCTTCTTAGTCCATACCAAATTGGTAAAATAATGACTAAGTCAGGTAGAAGGGGATGATATTTTTCCCTTTCATCTTTAATATTGGTGTGCAATAGAACGTATACAATTTGCCTAGATGAGCTCTGTCCCCCGAATCTAATACCCGCCTGTCTTTCTAAACTGCAAGCATTTGTAAGAGATTGCCATTGGGAAAAACAACACATTCTCCCCAGGCACAGCAGTGATTTGGATAGGTGAATGGAAATGAAGCTTTTAGAGAGATACTATTCCTATTTTCAAATTTTAGCTCTCACTGCCATCAAGTAGATGCCAACTCCTCACTAGCAGATAGGGGGGACAGGATAGAACTTGGCTTGTGAGTTCTTCAGGCGGTAACTCTTCGCAGGAGTAGAAAACCCTGTCTTTCTTCCATGGTTTCGAACTGCTGACATGGGGAAGCACAAGCCTGTGCATAACCACTGCGCCACCAGAGCTCCCATTTAAATGTTAGCATAAGCTTTGAAATTCCAGTGTGGTGACGTAAACTTGAGCTACACTTCTGCTCTCACACATAAAAGCGCCTTAACACAAGACACTTGATGAATTTGAAGTTTAGGAAGCTTTAGAAGATAAAAAATTGACCCATAAGTTGTTTTTGAAAACATTACATGAAAAGAGTTTAAAGAACGTTTACAGTGTAAGCATTTTATAAGGGATTTAGGGATATTGTTCTC
>PVJH01022409.1:0-36711 GCA_004026705.1 Nesogale talazaci
TGATTAAAGTAAAGGGTAAGTTACAGCAACCCAATCCTGACAGTATGTCTAATGACCCAAATCCCTCAAGAATGAAGATCTGGGTCATCCCATCAGGAAAAGACCATAGCCAGCTGAGGTGCTTGCTGAGGGCAAAGGTAACACAGAATGGTAGTAGAAGAAGGTAGCTCTACGTATCATTTTATGACCATGTGATCAATTACAAAAGCGAGTTTTGTGATTTTTCAGCTTATTTTCTTTATATATGTTTATTGAGTATCTTTCCTTTATTCATGTATAATGTATCAGATACAATTGGACTCATTGTGTTTTCACTTAAATGCATGATAGATGCCTGATGTTAAGTATAAGTATGATTTCATGAATGTCTGGAAATTGTAGGTGGTTAAAGAATTATGTACAGGTGCCAAGTTGCCAAAGAGTGAATTGTGATAGGTATATTGTGGCAACATGGCCAATGAACACATGTGGGATTAAGTGAAGGACAGAGAGATAAATGGTTCAGTGAGCCTTGCCTTTTTTGTCTCTTGCTCTTTGATTATGATCATCGGACCAGTGTACAGCTATCTTGCTTGTTCCCTGACTTCATTTTCAAGCTATACTATCTGTGGGACATGGAACCTGTGGAATGTGTCATTGTAAATTGAGGTTCCCTCAAGACCTGCTTCACCACACTGCTGGAATATACATCTCTTGAGCTGGGGAATATCAGACCCTGTCATCTGGCTGACTTTTGGTGATCTGTCTTGCTGCTTGCTGCCGGTGACTGGATAGCCTGAAATGTTCTACAGAGGACTACCCAGTGGCCCTCAAGGCTTGAGAGGCTGCCAGTAATTAGCTGTCTCATGGAAGTGAATTGCACTGAGTCATTTAACTGTCTATTAATTAATTAACTGTCTATTTCTTATGTTATCCATATAAATACATATAAAATAATTAGTGTTCTGGTTTTGTTTCTGTAGAGAACCCTAACATACCAGAGTATGTACAGATAAGAGCTTTTGACATATGGAAGCTCAGAAACAATAATGGGAAAAGTGACACCAGGAAGATAGGGGCAGGGGTGGGGGAGGGAGGAGACAGGGGGAACTGAGAGCAATGATGGGTGTGTGACACCCCTGCCCCCCAGAAACGTGAGTGAAGGGAGACAGCAGATGGTGTCAGATATGAAAAAAACAACAATACTATATAATTGATCAAGGGTTCAGGAAGGTGGGAGGGTGGGGGAGGGAGGGGAAAAGATGAGCTGATAATAAGGGCTCAAGTAGAAAAATAATGTTTTGGAAATAACAATGGTAACATATGTACACATTTGCTTGATATAACTGATTGATGGATTATAATATTTGAAATATCCCCCAATAAAATGATTTAACTTTAAAGCGGGGGGGGTGGAGAGGGGGGCAGGATCTGTGACAATCAACCTTCCAAAAATCAACCAAAGGAAATTCTAAGATCACAGAAGTTTCACCCACTGCAAATCACAGGGAGGGCTCAGGACAGCATTCTAGTACCGGGCTCACATGGAGATGCCAAGAGACAGGGCTCCTGACAGCAACTCTACCCAGAGTTAAGCTGACTGGAAATCATGGAAGGGGAAATAAACCCCTCATTTGTGTAGCAGCCAGCCAGGGTGCCCACAGGGTCTTGCCCAGGGGAGACAGGACAGAACTGGCACTAAGTCCGTGCTTGTCTGCCTGGCTGATTCTCATTGTGGACTCTCCAGCCTCACATTCTCTCTCTCTCTCTCTCTCTCTCTCTCTCTCTCTCTCTCTCTCTCTCTCTCTAGCCTTTGTTCCTTCAGTTTTCTATTCTGGCGCAAAAAACTAGGCATGAAAAATCTTGCTCTTACTCATGAAGTTTGCTCACAATTCTTGGCTGGACCCTTGAAATTCCCGCTTTCTCGACTTTCTACTCTCTCTCCTTCAAGAGCCAAAGCTCACAGGTTTCCATCATAACCATTCAAACAGGTCTGGGAGAGAACACAGAAAAGAAGAAAACAGCTGTTTACTAGTTTTAAAATGCTTTCTATGATAAAAGGATTATTATTATTTTTAATACATTTTATTGAGGGCTCATGTGATTCATCAAAATCCATGCATATACCCATTGTATGCAAAGCATATTTGTACATTTGTTGCCATCATCATTCTCAAAACATTTTCTTTCTTCTTAAGCACTTGGTATTAGCTCTTCATTTTTCCCCTCCCTCCTCCTCCCCATAATAAATAAATTATTATTTAGTCTGTCCGATGTCTCCTTCACCCACTTCCCTGTTGTCCATACCCCAGGGAGGAGGTTATATGTAGATCCTTGTAATCAGTTCCCCTTTCTACTCCACCTTCCCAGTATCCACTCTGACCATTGGTCCTGAAGGGATCATCTGTCCTGGATACCCCAATGTCCGGTTCCTATCTGTACCTGACCTGACATAATAGAAGGATTATTTTAAGGTTCTTGGGTTTTATTTGTCTATTAAATTCTTAAAATGCGTGCACAACCACTACACCACCGGGCTCAGCAAATTCTTAAAATGCATCAAACACTTTCCTACTGACTTTTAAATTTATCCAAGTAATCAGATCACAGGTATTTATAGACCATTAGATATTTCTAAAACCATCTTAATTTTAATTAATACAATTACTTTTTTCACACAAAAAAGAGTTCGGAATGATCATTCCTATCTTTCAACCAGCTAGCAGGTCCCACCTCAGTGATATCACGCCTCAGAATAATTGTACAGAGAAAGCATATTAACAAATCACCTTTCTAATGTATTTTTTAAAAAAAAAGAAACTCAAGATGCTGAGATAATTCACTTCATCTTTCATCTCTAAATCCTAATCCAGTCTAAGTCGATCCCTATGTCTTGTAAATGGTCTTTTTAGACTCCTTATGCTTCCTAATCTTTTCTTTTTTAAAATGGTTCAATCCTGAAAACCATCTCTTCTGGCATTGTGCCTGATTCTGCAAACTCTTTTCTGGACTCTTACCAATTCTGGAAGTCCCACCACAGGAAGTCATTGAGTGAGGCCACCCTGCAAGGAGAGAAACACCTTTCAGATCCCTGAGGTACCCAGTCTGTTGTAAACTGTCCAGATGAGAGGATACTGGCTGCTCACTCTTTTTCACCACCCAAAAAAGGTGCTGAGAGGTTTGCACCTTTCTGCTAGATGATAAGGTCCAACATGACGGAGTGTTATCGCAGTAAGTGTGGTCCATACGGGGACCAGAATGACACAAAGGCTGTTCTAGTTTTAGATGTGCTCACACCACTCTCGCACTTTTTCAGATAAACCTTAAACGCAGAAACATACTAAATAGAGAGGGAGCTTTAGCAGAAATAAGCAGGAACCAGTGGTGCAGATGGGGTAGCCTGTTAGAAATTCTTGCCCGGCCTTTACTTTTCTAAGAGCAAGACATACATTTCTGAAAACATAGTCTTCTGTGTGGTATGCAACCAGACTTCTTTTCTATGAACAGAGGGGAGTAGCTTAGGGACGATGCCTTTGATTTGGGTTCTTTTCACTTCTCAAAACAACAAAAAAAGAAAAGGTAGCTAAAATCTTCCTCCTCGAGTATTGAAAGACAAGAGCTATGAAAGACAGTTTTAGATAGCTGGAGGGAATGTGAATATCAGTTATATATTAAGTTTCATTAGTAATTATTAATGTGTGTTAGTAACAGAGTGATTATATGCGCGAATATATTTTAGGTGTGAGAAGTATTTAGGGCTAAGAGACCATGATGTCTTAAACTTACTTTCATATGAGTCAGGGGGAAAAAGTGTACATGTAGATATGTGGGGATCCAAATAATATAGCTATTGTTTCACAAATAGATACTTCAGAACTTCAGAAAGTTCATGGAAAAATCGAATATCTTTTCTTCAATGTCTACCATAGCTTATGGATGTATATAAGATAGAGGACAAAAGTCGTGACATAGTAATGATGGGTACATTTAGGTTAATCACCACATTGTTTTTCCAATATTTGTGTACATTGACATTTTCCCCGATTAAAAAATTCCAAATAACAACTGTTTTTCTTGCTGTTTTCTCACAGTTAGCTACCCATGCTCCCTTTTCTAGCCAGACACGAGCAGTGCCTCCTTAGTCCACCGCACCTCCATTCACCACTAATGCTCTCAAAGGCATTCCTTCCCAGGACTGGTCTTACTGAAGCCAGCAAATAGATGCCTGGTCTATCTCCTCCCAAGAGCAAAGTCTCAGCGTACAGAAACTATTGCCGACTCCTGAGAAGAGGAGATGGTGAGCTTTCATCTCATGGAGTTGGTCATCAGAGGGAGGGTGGACGTCTCATGCACACGTAATCTGAAGGACCAGTTCCTAGAGAAGGGCATCAGCCTTGGTCAGTCTGAGGGTCAGTGCATAAGGAGACCCCCAACAAGATGGATTGACACAGTGGGCCCCAACATGGAAATTAAGTGAGGATGGGGCCAGGCACAGTAGTGTCTCATTAAGTTCTGAGTCAGGACCGAATCAATGGCACCTAAAATCAACATACATGAATATCGTAATCAATTTTCAAAATATTTTTTAACTAAAAAGAAAAAAAAAAGCTAGAGAATGGAGTATATCTGACCGTATCTCCAAGGACCGCAGGGATATGATAAAGAAACTGGGGGAACTTAGAGGATCTCTAAGAACAGCATTCCCAAAGGCCATTCTGATGTAAAGAAACATAGCAAGCACACTCTCTTTGGATCCCAGCTCTGTAACTTTCCAGATAAGCGTTCTACTCATCCATTTCATTTGGAAATCAGAGCTAAAAATAGGTACCCACTCTCTCTTTTGTGCAGACGAAATCGGAAAATGTAACTGAAGCCCCTAGCAGATTCAGTACTGTGTTTGTTGTGGTTGTGCTTAAAAAAGAGGACATTTCTTGCCCAAGTCCATCCAGAGGGTCATTGTCAGAAAAGAATGAATTCACCTATCTCCCGTGACAATGCTCATTCTGGTACATCAACCGCGATGTACTTCAAAGTTTCACCAGACAGCCTTCGACAACCAGTGCGCCTCTACACATGGCTTCCAGTCCAAGTAAGCCTCTCTTGTAGCTATCCCCTCCTGCTGCCGAGACTCACTTCATTGTAGACAACGTTTGCACAACAGGTGCTAGCTGCTTGCCTCGTGTTAGATGATTCATGGGTGGCGGGGAAGGGGGAGGGGAGAGAGGGGCTTGGATGAGCAAGACAATGCCTCTCCTCCACAAATAAATCGTATTTTAGCATGCCTAGACAAGTGCCGAAATAACATGGACAGCTCTGGTGCAGCATAAATGAAGAGGCAGAGAGGGGCCAAAGAGAGGGCCAGAGGAGAGCGCAGACAGATGGACGGCTTAAGAATGGCTTCACAAAGAGAGCAGTGATTTACGAAGGCATCGGAGGCCGGGAGGATTGAAACAGATGGTAGAGGGATGAGGAGGGTGCTGCATGAGGAAGAAACAGGACATCTGGGGCCTGTTTAGGCAAAGGCAAGCAGTCAGCTGTGGATGGAATTTAAGGATGTGGTGGGCTTACTTTACAACCCCACTCCAAATACAACCTCTTTTCTCGGTCATGATATTTTGGTTTGCTTTATTCTTTATGACTGAAGGAGAGCACGGAGGGGAGAGGGTTCAATTGATGCTTCTCATCGCTGTGTTGTCACCAGGTACATTTGAAGCTGATGCTCACTATTAAGTAATTAATAGCTTGGGAGTTACTGCTTAAAGGGTACTGCATTTCGTTTCAGGGAGTTAAAGAAACATTTAAAATAGCAGTGCTGTACAGCATGATGAGTGAAATTCATGCAGCTTCCATGTACACTTAAAATGGTAATGGTTTCATAGGTACAAATATATATATATGTAGTTGCATTAATACACATACATAAAGATTTATGGGAAATGGACTTTAAGGATGATGGGATTTTTTTCCATGGACTTTTAAAGGCATGCACCGTCATACAGATACATGTATAGAGAGAAATACCTTCAAAGTCCATGGGAAAATTTCACTATCTTCTATTTCCATATCCCACCAAAATTCTTACTTATGGATATGTGTGGCTACACATGTATATGTGTGTGTACATCTAAATACTCACATAAACACATAATGAAATTAGAAATAAAAACGTGTGCAGTTAGGGCTGAGCCCCGGTGGCATAGTGGTTGTGTGCGGGACTGTGGCCCACTGGACTGGCGGTTCAAATCCAGCAGCAGCTCTCCAGGAGCAAGGCTGAGTCTCCTACTCCCACCAGAGGGCAGTGATGCCAAAAAAATGTGTGCTGTTTCTCTTTGCTATACAGGGTTGGTGCCAGCAGACACCCACTGCTATTTTTGTTTGTGGCTCTAGTTAGGTGTCATCAAATGATTCTGACTCATCATAGGCCTATGTCCAACAGAACAAAACCCTACCTGGTCATGTACCACCCTCACGCTTGTTCCTTCACCCACTGCAGGCAGGGAAATCCCCAAGAGAGCTTGTGTGACTACAGGAAGGCTCTTCTTTTTATGTGTGTGGGCATCACTGCCCCCTGGTGAAAGTAGGAGGCCCAGTCTTGCTCCCGGAGAGCTGTTGCTGGATTTGAACCGCCAACCCTGTGGGCCGCAGTCCTGCACACAACCACTCCACCACCAGGGCTCAGCCCTGGAAGGATTTTCTTTTCACTCTTTGACAGACTGCTCTGCAGAGAAGGTGAACAGTTTCTTGAAGACGTGACCCAACATTTATAGAGTTGAAAAGAAGATAAATCTGCTGGCCTGTGTCAGAGAGCCCTAACCATGGTCCGAGGAAAAAGCACTCAGGACTCCAAAAGGCAGCGAGGGACTAAGCTCAGCCCAAGGGCCTCACGATCATGGGACGAACCAGTTTCAGCACATATGTGTCTTCTGCTCAAAGCCCACTGAGACTCTCCAGACAGGTAGGGTGGGGCACTTTGGAGCAAATGCGTGAGAATGCATATGAACTAAAGAGACCTAAGGTTAGAGTCCAACCTGAGAGGGCACTGCAGCATCGTCAGGGACTCCCTGAAGAGTAAGACACCATGATGGCCAAAGCATAGCATCCACTAGAGAGCACAGGGACCACCCTCCAGGTGACAGCGACCTCATGCTGGACAAGAAGGAAATGGTGCTGGCATGGATAGAGGGATCCAATCCTGCAGTTGTTCATTCTCTGCCTGCTATTTGGGAGTAGAACTGGCCTCCGGGTGATCCAAATGCAGGTCGACCCCGCCTGGGTCAGAGCTGAACCACTGAACCCTGCTCTAGAGAGTCTGTACTGACTGCTTCTGCACATGCATAGCTGCACTGAAGCTGGGACTTCCATGCGGTGAATTTCTAGAAGGGACTTGGGTTGCTCAGCATGCATGTTCAGCAAGAAGAGCAGCAGTCACCCAGCCTCTCAGATGCTTGCTGGTGGGGTTGTAAATGAGGATGTCCTTGTGAAATGCCTTGAAAAGCTCTCCTAGAACAGGATCTTCTTAAATTATCTTAACCCAATAATGCCGGAATTTTTAATTTCTGGAAAAATTTGTTTTTGTTTCTAGTCTTTACTTTCATAGTAACAAGAAAATATATTTAAAAGAATAGACGTAATTTTGGTACCAGATACATTTTAATTAAATGTATTTAATTAGATGTTATGCATTTAAATATATTTAATTAAAAGTTACAAAAACGTTGTGCTCACTGTTATAGGGTTAAATTCATCAGGAAAAGCTTTGTCGATGTGTTTCATTTATATTCAGACCTAGATGATGGTTCCCTTTCTGCTCCATGTCCCGGCACATAATATTTTTTAATCAGACAATTTAATACCAAATGACACTGGGCTGGAAAAAAACAGATGAACGTGAAGGAGATGGGGCGAATTTCAGTCGGTCTTCTGAAGTTCAAATCAGGAGGTTGAACTGAGCATCTGGCTAATTCCCTGGGAGTCTCAAATTCACAGAGATCAATAACCACACCATCTCACTAGACCTCCTCATTTCCAATCTGCCTCCCCACCTACAGACATAAAAATGAAGGAGAAGGATGATCCAGTAGCCTTAGAATAAGACTGGAACCTGCCCTGGCAGAGAGGTGGATCTTGTGAGCCATCTACCTCACCGTTTATGCTCAGAAGGACCTCGGGCGAGTAACAGCAAGGCACTGGGGTTACCACCTTCAGGAACCACATGTCCCTTTTCCCCGGGAAAATACAAGGGGAGACAGCTGCTTCAAGCATGTTTGTGTATGTAAATATCCATATACTAATGCTGAACTCTGAGACCAGTCTGGCCATCTGCCACAAATGCAGTGCGAGGCTCCAGGATATGGTCAGCATCGCAGATGGACGTGGACCAAAACAATGTTCATCTCTACCTCAGCCTTAGACACAAACATGCAGACAATCCCACAACTGAGCTTCCGAGGCTTCAAGGTTTTCCCCATTCCAGTATGACAATACCCAGAGAATACAGTTCAAATTCGATCCTGCCTTAGGATTCTATTTTTTCCAAACGGGGCGGAAACTGCCCAGATGTTATTAACAAGACAAGGTTGAAAATGCCCAGACTGTGAGACATCCTGAAACTCTTCCTCGCCCATCCAAGACTATTCTCTTAACAGAGTCCATGGCACCCGCTCTCAGATCCAAATCAACTGCTGGTTGAGAAGTTTCACCTTCACATCCAAAGAAAAAAGTGCATAGCTAAGTATCATCCCCAACACACTCTATTAGTTCGCCTTCCCCAGCCTTCAAGCTAGCTTTTCTCCGTGACATTGGAGGCTCAGCACTGCTGCCTTGTTTCCATAGAATCACAGCAGTCAAAGGTAAAAAAGACTTTGTATGTTTTTCCCTTCACACGAACTCCCAGGGGCAAAATGTTACTGAACTCCTACTCTTAGAACGACGACAGACGTTTCAGCTGGGAGTTGGGTCTACACACAGGTAGTCACACAGGCTTACTGCACTCTGTCACAGCTTACGAAGAAGGGGGTTAGGGTTGGCAGGTAAAAAAATATATATGACTGTGGTAACATTTTCTTCTTCCAAAAGAGCTTTCATCACTCTGCTTTGTTCTCATTTCCTGCTTAGGATTAGAAACCTCAAGTTCATGTATATTTCTAAGCACTCCAGTGATGTACTCTTTCACTAATAAGGCAACGCATATTCCGAGCCAAAAAGCACTCAGAGAGATGGATGAGGCAGGAGACAAGGAGGCAGGCAAACTCCATGCCACTTCCGTTTACCTAAGCAGCCTTGGAGGAGTGCACAAGTTGGAACAACAGCCGGGATGGATGATAGGTAGATAGATATATAGATAGACAGATAGATACATAGATACACAGACACATAGACAGAGAACAGAACTAAAAAGACAGAGAGATGCATGTTACTATTCTCAAGGGTCAGTCAGTCCCAAGTCTTACTGATCATATAGAAGCTAGAACAAAATACTGCCCATCCTGTCACAACCCACACACCATAGCTGTTTGAGCTCATTCTTACAGCGATTGTTTCTATCCATCTCACTGTAGGGTCTTCATCTATTTTTTTTCCTTTGTTTGACCCTGAACTTTAACAATCATGAAGTTCTTCTCAAGGAACTGAAGCCTCCTAATATAACATGTCCGAAGGAGGTGAAACAAAACCTTGCCATCTTCTATACAGCTGCTCTCCTTCCACCAATTCTTCTAGTCTTCAGCAACAGTCCACAATCCTGTGACTATGTGTCTCCACCACCATAATTATAAAGTATTTGTTCTTCTTCAGTCTTCCTTACTCATAGTCCAATTTTCACAAGCATCTGAGGCAAATAAAAATACCATAATCCAATTCAGGCATGCCTTAGTCTTCAAAGTGACATCATTGCTATATAAAATGCTTAAAGAGGTCTTTTGTAGCAAATTTCTCTAATAACATTGTGATTGTGAGCACTGATTGTGGCTCCACGTAAATGAACTCCCTGACAACCTCAAACTTTTCTCCATTGATCATGATGTTCTTTATTTGGTCCAGTTGTGAGGATTTGTGTTTTATTTACAAGGAGTAGTAAGCAACCTAAAACCTTTGATCTTTATCAATAAGTACATCGGTTCTTTTCACTTTCAGCAAACAAGGTTGTGTCATCTGCATGCCACTGGTTGTTAATGAAGTTTCATTCAGTCCTGACGCCATGATCCCTTCCATTTAGTCCAGCTTCTTGGAGTCTGTACTCAGCACACAGATTAAATAGTTATGGTGAAAGGATACAACTATGATTCATACCTTGCTTGACTTTAAACCAATCCCTTTTTCTATTTGAATGACTCTTGGCATATATGCTCACTTTCTGTATGAGCACAATTAAATGCTCCAAAATCCCTCTTCCTCATAATGTTGTCTATAATTTGTTGTGATCTACAAAATTGCCTTTGTATACTCAATGAAACACAAAGACTTATCTAATGTCAGCAAGGATATCCTATCTTTGATAGCCTTTTCTGAATTCAGCATGAATTTCTTGCAGCTTCCTATTGATGTACTCCTGTAAACATGTTAACATATTTTTCAGCAAAATTTTACTTCTGAATAATGCTAAAGATATTGCTCAACAATCTCTTCATTCTGTGGAATCAACACACCCAAATGACAGACCATTCCTGTTGAGATGACTCCAATGAATATACAATTATCATTGTCCTGTCTGCAACATCCTTACAATCATCAGCATGTTTAAGTCCACCATGGTTATTCATGCAGCAACCCAACACACAAAGTACCTTCCAGGCCATCAAACATGATTCTCCTTATAGAATCTGAGCCCTTCCAATGATGTGTCCAAAGTAAGCAAGTCAAACAAGGTTCTTCTGTAATCTATCAGATTTTCACTGACTAATTTTCCTAAGTTTGTTACCATATCTTTCTTTCTAGTCTTCTTCAGTCTGGAAGTCCCACTCAAATCTGCTCTCCATGGGTGATCCCACTGGTACTGAAAACACCAGTGGCATATATTCCAGCACCATGCAAGTCACCACTGTATAGCAGTATGAATGGTAAAATAATATGAGATTGAACTAGAATCCAGTTTGCATTTTAACACCTAAAACATCTCAGCATTGGAAGTTTTACCTCATGATAAATACGTAGGGCAGTGAGAGCTGTTCCATGAGATACATATTTAAGAAATCAAAATAATGCCTGGCAGCAGACCACCTAAGTGCACAGTGGGTTCTACTGTTTATTTTTAAGCAGTGGCAACAGAATATTACATTTATTTCCCAGAAATCTCACATTACATCATTTTTCCATTACAGATGGAAAAGCATTAAAAGTTACACCAAATAGATAGATAGTAGAGACCTAAAAAAAAAATCTCCACAGGCTTTTTCTGCTCTGTCTGGATTCTGACTGCATGGGCATGCCACCTGATCAACTACAATCACTCCCATTGGACCAGTTCACTAGAGACGCTTCCTCCAGGACCTTGTTCCAATACCAGGAAGCAGTTTTATACCCAAAGGACAGACACTTCATCATCAGCATTCCAATTTCCAAACGACAGAATTTTGCTCTTCACCCCTGAAAAGGTCTGAAAAGGAGCAAGGTTAAAAATCACGACCAGAACATATTGATCACTTCTCTCCGCTTCTCTTTAAGGGATTTTTCCAGACACATCGAAGGGAGCTGGATTTAATTTCAGCTCTTTGGTTTCTACAGATTCTATCAGTTGAGCTTTGTGAGAATTATGACATGAAGGACTCAGTTTCCCTCGGAATTCCTGAGTGCTGAGATTCTCAATGTTCTGCATTTCCTCAACTCATTAAAGGATTTTGGGAAAATCTGACCCTCCTTTCCAGTAAACCCCCGCATTGCAATCCCCTTTTTTTTACTCCATCCTTGTTGCACCCATATTTCACGCCCTGATGGATATGATTCTGAATGAGTTCCAAAGCCATGTTGTATTCATTTCCTGGGTCTACCTTTGTGAAATATTATGAATTATGTGGACTTCTACAAACAGAAATCAATTGACTTGCAGTTCTGAAGGTTAGGTAGAAGTACAACTAACTCGGCATGTCGGTCAAGGCAGACTTTCTTAGAAGCCATCAGTAGAAAGTCCTTTCTCCTCTTTCTCAACTTCTGATAATATTTCAAGGCCTGTACCAGCACTTTCACAAAGCCATCTTTCCTATCCCTCTTTGTCTCTTTTCCCCATTCAAAGGACATCACTCAAATGTCTCACTTTCATGACTCACTCTATTCTAATAGACTATGATGATGCATAGCATCTTCAAAGGCCTTATTTTCAAACAAAGTCGGCTTGAAATACCAGGAGTTAGGAATGCACCAAATTGTTTTGGGGGCATAATTCTATTCATATGTGACTATACAGCACCTTGTGAACGCACCCCACTCAATCCTGAGAAGAACACTCTTGCCAGCACAAAGAATGGAATTAGGCCATACGAGGCTCCACATCCACCTTCTTATAGTACTTTTTCTTTATATCATCTTTAAGACTTCCAGAAGACATCCTGGATACCATCTACTAGTATGACTCATGGACTCTCGAACACAGGGAATTATGGGTGTGCAGGGGAGATAGATTTTCAACCCTTTTATTTTCTTGAAACTATTTCCTCTCATAGTGTAAATGGAATTTTAAAAATGATATCTAAAGCATAGCAGGAAAAATAATGTAAATTTAGTGCTAGCAAATTCTTCCCTCCAGGCACCTTCAAAAGTCAAACTCATCTGAGAGAAGTTCCAGAGGCTCGGAACAGTGGAGAGAACACTTGCTCTGCTTTGTCCAATTACATCAAGGAAGGGGATAAGATGGTGTTAGGAACAAACACCAAGACCCTGAGCTCAGAGTTGTGAGTCAGCCTTGACAACACCCACCCAAAACAAGTACGCAGACTTATAGACATGGTCTCTGAAGGCGTGTGTAGGTGGCTCTTGTGTTTCCGATGCTTTCAGAGTATTTTGTCCTGTCATTTCTTCCATTAAGGTTTGTTTAAAGGGGGAAAAATAGTAGTAATAAAAAAAACAGGAAGCAAAATGCCAACAGCTAAGAGGATGTTGTAAATACCATGCCTCCTACTTCAAGCAGTGTTGCTTGCATCAACACTTATTCTTACTTTGGTAATGGCTTTGAAAGAAATTATGGGAAAACTAGTGAAATGTTCCTGTTATTTCAGGAAACCTATTAAATGTCTACTTTGATTTCTTACTTTTGAACCCAAGGAGCTATGACCGCACTGAAGTGATGTCCTATTCTGAAACAGATGTATACCATTGCCGTGACATGAGAAGCTGGGGGTCATCAAAACATAAATGCGATGTGATTACCTTGCTTTCTCTAAAGGCTATCCTCACTTTGGACAAGGTATATTCCTGATTATCAAAGTGCATTTCTAGATATGTCAAATCTGGATTCCAAGTCACCCACTCAATACGTGCCATAACCAACTGAATTATGCCTTGAATTAAGTGGGCCAAGAAGGTCACTTTGAAATCTTTTGAGTACAATGTTTTTTTAAGACACCTAAATGAGACTAAGACAAATATGTTACTGATAGAATTTGTCTTTGAATATCTACTGAGCATAGAGACAGATGTAGACTTGTCTAGGTTTGTTTGGAATAAACAAATGCTTGTAGAAACTGGAACCCTGGTAGCAATATATTTTCACTTAACCATGTGAAAAGCTACATTTACATGTATGTTTACTTCCTAACACACACCTATATCTTATTTCTATCCACTTAGAGAGCCTGGGCACAAAGATATTCTAGTATCAGTGAGTCTAACTACGACATATTTATTGACTTGAAAACACCATTTCCACTAAAAAGAACCAGTGATCTTTGAGGGGAAAAAATGGACAATTCCATGGATAGGACAGGAAAATAACTAATGTGTCCAAAATATGCTATCATTCCAGGAAACAAGAAAGAGTTCGTACAACTAAGAAGACATTGGAAAAGGTTACGTAAGCCAGCTTGAAGCAATCCCACCCCACCCCTCGCCCCCACCAGCCAAATCCAAGGCTATTAAAGAATAAAAAGAAAAGTCCTTGTTGATATAAATATGTAAATAAGTAAATGGGGTGTTTCTAGAGTGAGGGGATATTTTCTCTTTCAATTTCCTCCTCACAAAATGGTTATTAGTTACAAAGGATAATAGAATAAATTTACAGTGGCACAGCCTGCCACCATAATTAAGTTACCAAAGTGAACCTCCCCATTAGTGAGGTAAATTGGAACTGTCTACATGGAGAAGAACAGAGCATCACCGCTGGGATGCTCCTGCCAATGATGCCTGACGGAAGTCTAATGACGAGGATACACTGAGAGACTTATAACTGGCCTGCAATCCTCAACACTCTCAACATTCTGAAAGTCAAACAAAGATTCACGAATTGTTCCAAACCGAGAGCCTAACACAGCAAGATCACTCAACACATGGTCCTGGATAGGCTGTTTGGAAAGAAAGATCATAATCAGGACAACTGGTGAAAAGTGAGTAAGGTCTGAGGATTAGATTGTAGGAAGGTATACAGGAGGATATATAGCTGTGATAGTTCTAGTGTGATTGTACAGGAGGATACTCTTATGTCCAAGACATTAACACCCAAGTGTTCAGACGTGGTGGGGGATTAGATCAGCCCCTTATTCTCAGACACTTCCATTTCAGGGGTGGGGGGAGTTCTATACTTCTGACATCTATAAATTCGAGATTGCTTCCAAATAAAAAAAATTAGACCATGGCAAATTACACTGTGTCGAATTGATTCCATCTCATAGTGACCCAAAGTGACAGAAAAGAACTGCTCTCTACAGTCCCCAAGGCCATCCACCTTTATGAAAGTGGACTGCCCTGTCTTTCTCCTGCAGCACAGCAGGTGGGTTCACACTGTGAGTGTTCAGTTAGTAACCAAGCATTTTCACCACCAAGTCACCAAGGTACCTTTAAAGCTGGCTGCTGCTGCTGCTTTCGTTAGGTGCTAAGTCAGTTTCACATGACAGCGACCCTTTGTACAGCAGAGCAAACCACAGCCCAGTCCTGTATCCTCCTCGCCATTGTTCTTCTGTTGGAACACATGGTTGCACCCAGGGTGTCAATCCATCCTGTGAAGGACATTCCTCTTTGTCACTGTCCCTCTTTTTTTTTTTTTAAGCTGAGCATAATGTCCTTCTTCAGGGACTGACCTCTCTTAATATGTCCAGAGCACATGAGACATAGTCTCACCATCTTCACTTTTAAGGGGCATTCTGCCTATACTTGTCCCAAGACATATTTATTCATTATTCTGGAAGTCCTTGGTATATTCAGTATTCTTCACCAGAATTCAAAAATATTCATTCATTGTGATTGCTCCATATGCAACATCCAACTGATTGAAAATACCCATGGCTTAGGTAAGATGCACCTTTGTCTTTAAAGTGACATCTTTGGTTTTTTTTTAACACTTTAAAAAGGTCATTTTAAAGAAGTCATTTACCCCTTGCAAATTTATATCCTACTCTTTCTGCTATCGATGGTGTTTGTGGATTCCAAAGTGAAATCCTTGATAACATCAACTTTTTCCTAGTTTATTGATTGCATTGGTGTTTATTGCTTCACTCTTGACTATTATTTTTTTCATGTTTAGATGTAATCCATATTGTAGGTATAGCCTTTGATCTTCATCAATAAGGGTTTTGAGTGCTCTTCACTTTCAGTGAGCAAGGCTGTGTCATCTCCCTATCACAGGTTGCTAGTGAGTCTTCCTCTAATGCTGATGCCCTATTCATCCAGCTTATGGGATTGCTTACTCAGCACGGAGATTAAACAGCTATGGTAAAATGATACAACCATAAGGCACACCTTTTCTAATTTCAATTATGTAGCATGCCCTTATGCCATTTTAACAGCTGCCTAGTGGTTTATATACAGCTTCTGCATAAACACAATTAATTATACCGGATTCCTATTCTTTGTTATCTCTGTAACTTGTTCTGATTTACACAAACCAAAGTTTTTTCTCATAATTAATAAAGCACAGATGGATACCTATCTGATGTTAATAAGAGTATTCCTTGTGCCATGTGTTCTTCTAAGTCAAACTTTAATTTCTGCAAGTTCTCTGTAAATGTACTGCTGTAACAGTTTTTAAATTATCTTCAGCAAACTTTTATTTGCATTTGATATAATTGATCTCCTGAAATAATTCCCCTATCCTACTGGGTCACCTTGCTTTGGAATAGGCACAAATAAGTGAAGTTTGTGGCATCAGTTGGCCACATAGCTGTCTTCCAAATTTCTTGGCATAGACAAGTGAGCACATTCAGTGTAGAACCATCTTTGTTGAAATGTTTCAATTGGTGATTTACCAATTCCTGGAACCTTGTTTTTTTACCAATGTCTTCCTGCAACTTGGACGACTTCCTTCCACACCATCCGTTTTTAGTTATGTGCTACCTCCTACAACAATTGGACATATGGTAGCTCCTAAAACTTGGTATGGTGGACAGTGTGCTCTTGCTATGAGGTCATAATGAAGACCTTGTATCCTATGATAATACCATAAGAGAGATGATTCAAAAGATGGTTTGTGAGTATGGAAAAGCATGTTCAGTGTCTATTTCCATGTGATAAGGTCCCTAGGATAGCGCACAGGGGTATTAACTCTGTAATCATATGAGTAAGTCAGAAAGTTCATATCAGAATGATAGCAATTGCTTCAGGAATTGCAGCAGCCATCATTACTGGATGTCTGTGGGTCCTTTATTAAGTACTTTAATTACTGCATGTACTTATGTATAAACTGAGTTTTTCAGCACATTTTACTGTCATTTTTGTGGCAAAATTATGTGCTTCAGCTGATATTTGAGCCAGCTTATATTTGAGTATATATGGTATGTTGCACCAAATCTGCACAACACTGAAAAGACATAGTAACAAAGTCATAGTTAGTCCCTACAAGATAAACACTTGCAACTGAGCCTCAGAGAAGCTGAGCTCTTATGTAAGTTACATAGCCAGAAATATCCTTCTTTCCTGAACCTGCCTAGAGGTCAGATTGGACACAATCCTTCATCTCCTTGATACAAGGGAGCTGGAAGGAAGGGGGAGGGGGTGTATTTTCAGTGTCTCAAGGATAAGAAAGAACCCTTTGTCGCACCAGAGTTCCTGTGATCAAGCAAAGCCAATTCAGTGTCAAGACATACAATCATGATCCCAAACAGGGAAGGACAGCATGAGTTCTAATTCCCCCCCTTTCCTGCCACTCTACCCAAAGGTGTGACTGGGAATTGCTACACAAAACCAGCCTATGTGCTATGGGATAAGCCCCTCCAGACCCTACCCTTGAGGTCTTGCTTCCTGATGCCACCCAGGTAGATGCACTCTACCCTTTTCCTGACTCTTAGATTCAGCCTCCGCAACAGCTTCAATTTCAGAAAGTGAGAAGGTGAAGTTAGGTGAGAAGGTGAGTGATCCCCCTCATTCTCATACGGTTTATTTTCCCAAATAAATAGCCATTCTAAAACCTCACCACCCACAGTATTTATATAACCCATGAGTAGTGCAGGCCAGCGAGGTTATGTTATTTGTAATTGTGAGCTAACATCAGCTCTTAGAAAGTTTCCCAAAGAATATCTATATACCATATATACTCGTGTATACGCTGAGTTTTTCAGCACATTTTAAATACCACTTTTGTGGTGACATTAGGTGCCTCCGCTGATATTTGGGTTGACTTATACTCAAGGATATATGGTAGATGTTCTTTAAAAGAAGTGTATGACCTGAGGACAACTGGATTTCAACCCCATTCTCCATGTAGTGATTTGATAGCCACGCAATTACCCTGAACATAAGCAAAAGACGAAGATCAGCTCATATATTGGAATGACCCATCAAGTGAGCAGAGGGAAGATGTCTTGGAGCTTTTTAGACAGCATACAGGGGACAGAGTTTCAAAAATTGAAGAAATGCAAAATGGAGTGGGTCTCAACAATTCCCATCCAAAGGTGAATCGTCCCACCTATTCATACTCTCGGCAATTATCTAGTGGACATCGAGGTGATGCAAACAGCTTGCCTTCTTCGCTAACAGTAAAGGTTGGCGTTCCAGATCCATCTGACAGCTCCACAGAAGAGAGGCTGAGCATTCTGCTTCCATGAGAATGACAGCCAAGAACACCCCGGAACAGTTCTGCTCAAGAAAGCTTGGAGTCACCATGAGTTGGATGCAATTTGCTGACAACTAATGACAGCAAATTGGTCACCAGCCTAGGCTCATGGTACACAGCAGTAAGCACACACACAAAATCCCTATCGTCGTGGATAATCCACTGTTCGGGCATTGACTCAGTTGATGGTTATTTGCCCAGAAAATCTTCAAAGCCCCGAGATGAGGCATAAAGCTTGCTTTTGACTTTGTTGTCCTTTTGCCACTCCACTGCTGAGCTCTCTAGGCTGTGGGACTGTGGGCAATCATCTCCAATGCACGGAAAGCAAAAAAAAAAAAGTGCTTGTGAAAACTCTCATTTTTTTTCAATCAACAACACACAAGTCAGGAGGTGATCCTGCTGAATTCCATTGAGAGGAGAGCAGCAATACCCCACATATAAAGAAAGCATGAGGGTGTTTGCAGGAAGCGCAACTACAAAAGAGCTACTGAGGGTCATTCATTGAAAACTAAGCTGTCTAGTTTACTCTAAGGGAATACTAGCTTTACCTCATATAAAGCTTTAAACAGCCTGAAAAGAGAAGCTAAACTTGCCCTGCCTTCTTCAGTCTGAATAAAATGAAGCCTACCCCCAACTGGTTCTCATGGCCAATTAGCTGGGCAGCCTATAGATTCTGGGTCTAGCAAGGTGGCCTTCAATGAATTCTACTATTTGTATGGAAAGACAAACTTCCAGAGTTGTCTGGGCTTTATTTCAGGCCCTCTTTATGATGGGAAAGTAAAGCCTCCCTATTTGTACAAGGCACTGCATGTTTACAGAGGGATTCTAAACATACTGCCAAGGGGTAACATGGAGTGAGCCTAGTTTTGAATAGAATCTTAATGAGTAACACCAACCCCCCCCTCCAAAAAAAAGGCAAAAACAAACAAAGAAAATTCTCTGGACCAAAACTTCATGACCTAAAATTATTCATTTCAATGTCCCTAAGGGTTACAAATGACTCTGTTTCTGGAATGGTCAAGTGAAGTGAAAAACTCAGGCCATACGAGATGCACAAATTGGAGCATAATAAAGAGAGCCTGTCCACATGGTTAATCCACCGCCTTGGATTTCCTGGAAGAGTCCTCTGACTTAGGAAAGAGTTCCCTAAATGCTCTCATTGGTTTTCCTGTCCAAGCCCTGGGATCCATTCCACAAACCAGATGGAGAGAAAACCCTTTTCCATTAAAACAACCTTCAACAGTTGTCCTCAATGTCTGACTTCAGTTTCATGTCTGGGATGGAATCTGAGCTTCTGTTTTCTTATATAGTGCTGATGCTTCTGGTCCCTGCACCACAGTCGAGATAATGAGCTCCTCAGAAATGATTGTCAACTGGAAAACCCAGTCTGACCTCATTCAGCCGTGACTCCCAGCATGGTAGGGACACAGCATGGTGCTCGACAAGAGAGATTAGATTGGGAAGCCTCAAGAAGGAATTCTCTTTCTCCCTAAAATGCTCAGCTTATGCACAGTCTCGTCCAACATCTAAGAGTTGTGTCTCAACAAGACGCCACCTAATGCCTCAGAACATTACCTCCACAGCCTTTTTACCTCTCCCGCTTTAATGTGTTCCAATGTCATGCTGCTGGATGACGGCTGGTCCTGAAAATAGTCTGTTGTGCCACTTGCTTCACATACAAAATGACTGACTTGCCTTACTGATCTACACTCCCACTGATCTCTCTTGAGGTAGGCATCAACCTAGTCTCCACTTTAGCTAGCCCTATTCTAAACAGACTTCACCTTGGACTTGAGGGTGTTGCTCTCTCTTCAGCGCAGAACATGACCACGACCTTTGATATTTTATGCGGCCCTGGCTTTCCCAGAGTTGCTTGGTCAGTCCTGGGGATGGCAAAGCTGACTCGATTTAAGAAGGAGCCTCCTTTCAGCCTTCCCCTGAATTCTCCTTCTCCTGTAGCTATTGTTGATCGAACTACAAGGGGAAATTTTGCAAATAATTGTTCTAGAGTCATGGTTCTCAACCATCCTAATGCCACAACCCTTTCATACAGTTCCTCGGGTGGGGATAAGCCCCCATCCATAACATTATTTTCATTGCTACTTTATCCCTATCATTTTGCTACTACAATGAATCAGGCAACCCCTGTGTAAAGGTTGTTCGACCTCCCTCAGCCCTGCACTCCAAAGAGGTGACAACCCACAGTTTGAGAACCGCTGTCTTAGAGGAAGCCTGGGTAAAGAGGGAGGAGGTTAATTGAGATAAAAAGAAGATGATTGATCGGAAAATGAAAATAAAGCAATGGTTGAAGCCTGCTTTCATTCACATGTTTCACTGAACAGTGAAATGTAAAACTGCTAGCTAGTTTTGGTTTGGAGTTCTGCTTTAATAGGGAGTGCTCGTGAGGCCCCTCTGGGCCCCAGGGAGACAGCCCCCATTCTGAGAAGATAGCCCTGCTGTGCAGCTGTAAACACTTAATTGCACTGCCAATGGAGATGGCTCCTCTCTTGACATTCCAGTCTTTATTAAAACCAAAAAGGTTTTCCATCTGTGGGCCGCCTCGTATGGGAAAAGAAAGCAGATTCAAGGACATTGTGAAATGTTTCTGAGCACCAGAGAGTCCTGGTACACTGAGTATGATCTGTGGACCAGCAGCACCAGGATCCCCAGGACACTCATGAGAAAGGCGGAAGCTCCTCAGATGGCACCTGAGAAGCCACTCCCTCCATTTTAACAAGACTCCCGCAAGCACTGTCTTTGGATTAAACTCTGAGAAGCACTGCTGTGGAGTTCTAGAGTTTATGTGATGGCATTTGAGTAAATCTCATTTGAGGTTCCAGGAATTAATACAGAGCTTGCAATTCCAATCTACTCTCCCTAATCTTGAAAACAAAATTCAGGTGTCCTTATAAGACAGTCTTCTAAAGAAAAGGAGTATAGGTTTTTGTTTTTGTTTTGCTTAAACCTATTTGCTAAGAAATGTACAAAAACTCTACTAAAGGTACTATAATTGGTGAATTATATTTTACCATTTCTCTTATTACACTTGTGTCATAATGGCAAACCAAAGTCCAAAGAATGGATTTTGTTCTGTGGCACTACAAAAAAAGGAATTCAAGTAGCATCTGGTCTCTGCTGACTTCACAAGTGTGTCAGTGCAGGCAGACTAGAGAAACAAATTCACAAACATACATATGTATATAAGGGAGAGATTTACATACCAGAGGAATGGAGCATTGAGAAAGCAACCCAACCCAGTCCAGTCCAAGTCCATAAGTCCAATATTAGCCCATATGTCCAATACCAATCCATTAGTGCTCTTCAGACTCACAAAGCATATGCAATGATGCCAGGACACTCAAAGGTCAGTGGGTGCAGAGTCTTGTGTATCCAGTGGTAGTAGAAGCATCTCAGATAAGAGTCTCCATGTGGCTTCTCCAGACCCAGAGGTTTGGCTCTATCAAGGTAAGCCCATGTGGCTTCTACTCCAGCTCCTCCAGTCTCCAGGACAGTCTATATCATGTTGCTGTGTTTTCTTGTCAGTAGACCATCTCCAAGAGACTGAGTTAAGTCTCTCTCCTCCAATTGGGAAATACTGCGAGACTTCCCAGAATTGCCCGTAGAAAGCCACGCCCACACAGAGGCCTCATTGGTCATCTCCATATTGACAGGCTAAACTCCACCCCTACACTCCCAGTGCTGAAATCGACACAGATCGGTGACTAACACCACAAGGTAAGGAGGAATGGGAATGAAGCTCAACATCAGCCTAAGGCTGAATCATATGAGGTGGAGATCAGACTAGCCCCTATGCTCCTTTCCACCACAACCCACCCCCCACCTCTGCATCACTGCCCTGGCGAGAGTAGGAAGCTGAACCTTGCTCCTGGAGAGCTACTGCTAGATTGAACCATCAACCCTGTGGTCCACAGTCCCACACATGACCACTGTACCTCCAGGGCTCAGCTCTTACACTCCTTTTTAAAATCAAGTCTGACACCATTTCTCCCTCCTACAGCACACTCAGCTCCTTGCTGCGCTCAATAATTCATTGACGTGGCCACACAGAACTCATAGACCACACTCACCATTATTCATTTAGTAGAGGAATGCCTAGGTTATAATTTGGGATGAGAAATATTCAGGATACAGTTCCTTGGTTCAAGCAACTCTCCTTGGCCATGCTTGCACTCATTCTCAGCACTCTCAGATTCCCCAGTCTCTTATCCACACAGCCCTTAGCCTTTACCCTGCTCCAGCAGTGTTACAGGGTTCTTATAATGCAGACAATTAATGGCCAATTGGTGCTTATTCTACCATAACTATTGTTAGCCCAAAGATACTCAGTTCTAGCTCTGGGGGTCAGCAAATCTAACTTCCCCCATTAAGTGTCTGGAGACATGTCTTCCAGCAAGCCTTCTGTCTGCAAACCCTCATACTCAGTTCAGGGATCTTGCAGCCAACGGTTCTGGGTCATGCTCTTGGTTCTACTACTACCACTTCTCTCCTCTCCCCACTCTTTGTCTGCTCATCAGTGCTACAGCCCTGCCCCCAGAGTGAGAGGGTTTTGCTTCAAGGGATCTTGGGGTCCAAAAGACCCCTGAATCTTCATTCTTAAGAGTAGTGATATTTCTCCATTTCTGCATCTTATACCCACAAGGACCCAACTGACCAATCTCCCTATCAAAGTTCTGTTTTTATAATCACAATTAACTCTTGTGACAATCACTCATAGTGAAATCATGTAATTCTATCAGCATCTTCCTCCACTTTCTTGTACCCAGACCCATCAGAAAGATAAGAAATGTACCCAATCTACATGGCCTCACAATCTCACTTGGTGGGAGTTACAAAGACTATGGCTAAAACTGCCACAGCAAGTCAATCTCTGCGCCACAGTCCTGGAGCACCAAGAAAAACCAACCTTCTTCTTCTCCGGGGCTGCCTCCATCCTCTTACTGAAAGTTTTCCCCTCTCTTTCTGGCCATTCCTAAAGCACTTAGGAATTTCCCTACCCCAAATTAGAAATGGAAGTCGTAAGGTAGATTATTTGAATCATCCTGCGCTGCTAACAATAATTTTTTAAAGTTGTTGATTTCAAGAAAACAATGATATTTTTAAACTCTTCTTAAAGATAGAGTAAAATAGACTGGAATTTCTATACCACAGAGGTAAGTTAACATAGAAGGACATTTAGTCTGAGACCATTTGCTAGCATGGCACATTCGTGTGTGTGTCACCTTTGTGAGGGAAGAGAACCCGGATCTCAATCTATAAGAAGGCTTTGAAAAAAGTCCAAAGGGAGACAGTGTCCAGGGAAGAAATAGTCAACTCTTAATATAGGTGTACATAGGTACATTTTACCTCATGGGACCAAGTTATCTCTAACTTAATACTTTTAAAAAGTACCTCAGACTGATAAGCCCCTAAACTCTTAGCAAAAGAAGCACCTTCTGGAGAGAAAGGTACATTCTTGCTCACCCTCAAACAACTCTCAGAAATCATTTTTTACACACAAAGACCAGCACTCCGTCAGAGATAAACAGGAAACGAGAGAAGCCAAACACAATGAGCAGGACCCATTAGAAGCAGGAAGTATTTGAAAGAAACGCACAAAGACTGCACATATTGAAATTATCAGACAATGATTATCAACATAATGCTCATTGTATTAAAATCATGTTTAAAAGCAGATTGAAAATATATGCAAAGAGCAGGAAGCTATTTTTAAAAGCCACAAAGCATATTTTTTTAAAAAATAAAATTTCTAGAAATAAAAATATAACCACCAAAATTGAAGCCATTTTCAAGTTGAAGAGCATACTATATAGAACAGAAGGGAGAATTTGTGAACTCGTAAATCAGAAAGAAACAAAAAAACAAAAAACCCTAGACTACAGTAGAGATAACCCAAAAATATATATGAAAGGATATAAAGGAGAAGACACTGTGATAATTACATAATCTGATGTCAATTTGGGACTTGAGAGGATTAAGTGTGTAGGGGTGGAGTCTAGTCTATCAATCAGATCTAGTCAATGAAACCTCTGTGTGGGGAGAGCCTTCTCCTGAGAATTCTAGGAACTCCAGTATTTTTCTCTTTGAAGAGAGGAGACACTTTCTCTCTCTGTGACTCCCTGCTAAATATCCCTGAGGAGAAGCCACATGGACCTACCGTGATGCAGCCTTGGAAGCTGGAGAAGCCATATGGAGACCTCTGTCAGTGCTGACATGCTTACAATGCCACTATATCCAAAGATTTTCTACCCATTGACCTGTGATCATTCTGCACTCAGAGGCATTGCATGTCCTTCCAAAATCTAAAAAGGATGGGCTGAGCCCCAGTGGCATAGTGGTTGTGTGCAGGACTGTGGCCCACAGGGTTGGTGGTTCAAATCCAGCAGCAGCTCTCCAGGAGGAACACTAGGCCTCCTACTCCTACCAGGGCAGTGATCCCCACAAAAAAAGCCTAAAAAGGACTCTATATATTGGTATTAGACATATGGGCTAGTATCAGACTTATGGGCTTGATCTGGACTGGGCTAGGACTTGTTTTCAATATTTAATTTCTTTTGTATATACCAGTCAACCTCTTTCCTATACACATATGAGTTTCTGTGGATTCATTTCTCTAGTTGACCCAGATTAGCACTGAGGCATAGGGAATAGGTTAGTAATATCTAATAACTCCAGTATTTGATGTCACAAAAAGAAGAATGGATCAAATAAGAAGAACTAATATTAGAAGAAATAATAACTGAGAATTTTCCAGTATTGATGAAATATGTCAAATTATAAATTTAAGGAGTGCAATGTATCCTAAGTAGAATACTTTTTTAAAACCTAAATCTCTATACAGCATGGGAAAACTGCAAGGACAAAAAGGCAATCTAAGAATTTAAAGAAACAATCAAACCGACAGCTGCCTACCCAAAGATAACACTAAAGGTTGGAAAATATTGTGAAAAACCTTTTGGGGCTGAAGATAATTGCCACCAGTGTAGAATTCTATACCCACTGCTGCAATCTCCCATAATTTTGGACAAATCAAAACTAACAGCCTGTTACCAGCAAACCTTCTTTAAAGAAAATTCTAAGGAAGTACTTACTAACTTTCTTTGTTAAGGGCAAGGTTTTGCTTTTAACTGTCCTTCAGTCATGGAAGTGCACCTTTGGCTTATACCTGTCCAACAAGTTGAGTATGTAGAATAATGCCAAATGGCTATACAAGTTTGAGGCTGTAACTCTCCGCTCTTCTCTTGGTGAAGAGGTATCACCAATACTTTGTGGCTTGGCAGTCACTTTATGGAACATTCTTTGAATCCCACTGTCCTAAAGGATGTATTTTAGGGAGAAGGAACATAGTCTCAGACCAATGATCTGAGATGGAAGGATGAATAAGGAACCATGTGAGTGACTCCTCTTTCGGAGGACAAGTCAAGAACTGAGATGTCAACTTTTATACAGGAACCATTTCATATTTCTTTTTCAGTTACACACTGCTAAGGTGGATAAGGGAGTTTATTAGATTCCCAAACCAGATTTTCCGCCGTAGCCGCAGAAAATGAATATCATTTTACAGGTGAGACTTTTCTTTAAAACAAAGCTCAAATATAATGTGTAAGGATGTACAGACTATCAAAGGTTAGTCATTACATCCTGATATAGGTAAATGTGGGAAACAATTTGAGATAATTACCCCAGAATCATCTTCTAGAACAATTTTAAAATCAGTTATACCAACTCAACAAACGCACAGCCATTGAGTTGATGTTGACTGATCATGTCTCCCTGGTGGGTTTCTGACACTGAAATGACTCACAAGGAGTAGAAAGTCCTGCCTTTCTCCCATAAAGCAGCTGGTGAATTTGAACTTCAGACCATGTGGTTCACAGCCCAACTGTGAAAAACCTTTTGTGTCTGAAGAAAATGCTGCCAGTATAGAGTTCTACACCCACTTCTACAATCTTCCAGAGATTTGGACAAATCAAAACTAACAGCTTGTCACCAGCAAACCTTGGCTAGAGAAAAGTCTAAGGAAGTACTTACCAAACTTTCTTAGTTAAAGGCAAGGTTAACCACCACATCACAAGGGCTTCTGTTATACAAGGAACCTTCAAAAATATTGTAGGAAAACTAAAGTAAAACCTAATGGAGTAAATATATTAATTCATAAAAGAGTGACATTGGCCTATGCACATATATTTTTTCTTTTTGGGGGGAGGGGGAGCATCACTGCCCTCTGGTGATTGTGAGAGCTATGCAGCCTTGCTCCCAGAGAGTAGCTGCTGGATTTGAACTGCCAAGTCAATGGGCCACAGTCCCGCACTCAACCACTATGCCACGGGGCTCAGTCCCTATGCACATATATTTATATGACAATGTATTAAGGAAGTGGTTGACTTTGGGTCTGTAGTCAACCCCTCCCTCAATGCAAAAACACCTTTTTCTATTAACTTGACACTCTGATGCTCACCCTTCCGACATATTCCTGAAGTCAAACTGGGTGCATAAACAAATGTAGGGAGGAAAGCTGATGGTGCCCAGCTATCAAGAGATATAGAATCCGGGGTCATAAAGCTTTGAAGTTTAACAAGCGGTCGTCTAGCAGGGAAGCAACAAACCCACATGGAAGAAGCACACCAGCCTGTGTAATAATGAGGTGTCAATGCAATCAGGTAACAGGCATCAGAAGATCCAGAACAAATAATCCAATTGTTAGAGTGAGAGACGTGAAGACCCAAAGCCCATCTGTAGACAATTGGACATCCTCTCACAGAAGGGTCACAAAAAAGGAATAAATCAGCAGGGGTGCAGTGTAACACTAACAAAACACGCAATATTCCTCCAGTTCCTTGAGGTTTCCTCACTCCCATATCATGATTCCAGCTCTTTCTTAAAAACCTGGCTAGACTGGAACATGTACACTGGTACAGACAAAAGTTCTCGGCACACAGAATCCAGGACAGGTAATCCCATCAGGAATAGTGATGGAAGTAGCAATACCAAGATTATAGGGGGAGATGGAGGGAGAAGCGGGAGAAAAGGAGGAACTGATTGCAATGATCAACATATAACACACACACACACACAGCACCACCACCACCACCACCACCAAAAAGGGAAAAACAACAGAATCTTGGGTGAAGGGAGACAGCACTCAATATGAAAGGGATATAGTGGTCAGTAAGATAAGAAAATAGTAATAATCTATAATTTATCAAGGGTTCACAAGGTACGATAGTGGGGGAAGGAGGGTAAAAAGGAGAGCTTATACCAAGGGATGAAGTGGAAAGAAAATGCTTAGAAAATTATGATGACAACATATGTAAAAATGTATTCGATACCATCAATGTAAGAGCTGCAAGAGTCCCCAATAAAATGATTTAAAAACAAAACAAAAATTCATTTTCTAATGATGATGGGATTTTGCTTCAACTTTTTGAAGCACTTCCACATTTTCTCTCCAATATTGTCATGAATCGAGACCCAAAACGTATTGTGGATATACAGTGATATACATTGTAAAATTCTCTAAAATTTACAGTCACAGAAGTCCTATGGGACAGTGCTTTTCTGTCCTCTGGGGTTGCTATGGGCTGTGATGGACTCAAAGGCGATGTGTTGTGTTGTTTTGTGTTGTGTTGTGACCGGCCTTTTTTAATGCTGCTTCCATTGAGTCATTTCTCTGTACAGGAATACTCAGTGGCTCTTCTACTTCATGATGCTTTGTCTTTTCTACCCAGTTTTCCATACCATTTCAAGTCTGATCCCCTATACATTCACCCCTCTCTTTTACTGTCCCTCAAAATCTACCTGCTTCTACAATTAGCATCTCTTTTCGTTGCCACACCTACGCACCTATGCACCTTGCTTATTCCTGCCTTCTTGGCTCTACCCTTGCTGCTCTTCCCTTCTTTCCTCCTCTCCCCTTCAAAATTCAAAACTTCTACTTCTGTGAAAAATTAGAAACACACACCAAGGGAGGGAAAGATGTTCAAGACAAAAACACCTGTTCTCAAAGAAGCCTAGTAATATGTGCCTATTCCTATTCTTTGTTACAACAGAAGATTGCAAAGGTAGGTCATTTAAACTATGAAGAAGTTAACGTAACACTATCAAGTAGTACATAGAATCTATGACTAAAATCCTGGCACACCAAATAGGTTGGAAGCTGGAGTTAGGGAACTGAGCCAAAGCATATGGTACAAAATCATCTTGTTTGTAGCTATCACCATCAACATCTTCTTTGTGGCTACCACCTTCAACACCACCAGTGGATACTCAATACCATTACTCCTGATCTTTCAGATACTGGTATCATCAGACTGCTCCAACCAGACACATTCCCCTTGTCTTTGACTCAAAATTCAGAGTTTCCCAGACATTGACATCTGATTCTTAACCTTGGGTGCTTTACCTATAACACATGCCAGGAAATGAAAGAGAAATAAATGTCCCCTCCACATTTTAGTCAAAATTCTGGTCCTACTTCCCACCTACCCTAACACAGATGGAAGCGTGGGGCTCTAAATAGCTAGAATCAAAGCACATGTTCACTAGAGTTGTTAGAAAATTAACTCTGTTTTTTAAAGCATGTTCACAGTTCCAGTGCAAGGATGCAATATATTATTCACAAATTTTGAGAAAACAATCTCAGTCAGGATTCGTGTTGTCTTAGACCAAGTTGACTAGAGAAACAAATCCAGTGATGCTCTTATGCATAAAAGAGAGAACTAAGTGTGGATCGAGAACACATCCCAGCCCATTCCGACTCAAGGCCCTAAGTCCAATACTAGTACGTAAGTCCCTCTCCAGGTTCACACAGTCACATGAGATGATGCAGAAAGCAGGAGAAACACAGGCTGGTGGATCCAATGGTCATAGACACATTTCCAGGGCTCTGGCAGGTCCCAGCGTAACTGACCAGCAGGAAGGTAAAGGCAGAGAGACAAAGAGGGTTTCTCTGTATAAGAAAGCCACATCCACAAGGAAACACCATCAGGCTATAACCTGATTGACAGGTTGAATTCCACCCCTACACTTTTATATAGCTTCAGACTGACATGAAATTATGGAGCCATCACAGACGCTATGTGAGTACAGGGAGAGTAAAGAGACAAATTCATAAACACATCGACACAAGAGAATTGGAACTTTGAGAAATAATCCCAACCCAGTCCAGTCGAAGGTCATAAGTCTGATTTTAGACCATAAGTCCCATACCAGTCTATAAAGTCTTCTTCCAACTCACAAAGAATGTGCAAAGACACCAGGACAATCACAGGCCAGTGGGTGCAGAGTCTTGTGTATCCAGCGGCAGCAGAAGCATCCCGGAGCTGGCAGGGGTCTTCCCATGGCTCCTCATTTCCAGGGCTCAGGGTCCATCAGCAGTATCCATTGGTGGTAGAAGCATCTCAGCACTGGCAGAGGTCTCTCTGTGACTTTTCCATCTTCGGAGGTCTGGTGCCATCAGGGTAAGCCCATGTGGCTTCTCCTCCAGCTCCTCCAGTTCCTAGTATGCTGCCATCTTGTCTTGTCAGTAGAGCATCTCCAAGAGGTTGAGTCTATAGTCTCTCACTGCCGATGGGAACTACCATGAGATTTCCCAGAATTCTCAGAGAAAGCCAGAGGTCCCATTAGCCATCTCCAGATTGACAGACCAAACTCCACCCCTACACTTCCAATCAAGAAACTGACATGAGTATATGACTACCACACATACATATAGGAAAAAAATTAGCTGTAGCTTAGCTTCTTTCAAACATTTTAATTTCCTCAAAGGGAATTTAAAATAGTATCTTACCATGAATGAATAAGAAGGACCATCAGCTTTGTGAGCCTAAGAATTGAGTTCCATACATCTCCCGCAGAGTTTTGGCAACCAAATCACAGTGGAGCACATGAAGGCAGGCAGTAAATATTAATTTGTCTTGTTAGCAAAGATGGTTCCACTCATCAATTTTATTTTAGCCATTGGGCCCACTTGAAGACCTTGTCATTTCACATCTTTTACATGGTTCTCCCCAGGAAGCCAAATGGCTACGTTCCCCTGCCATTTCTCACTGAGTCAATGCTCAAGGCCACCCTGTGTATCGTGACCTTCATTCACATGACCACATTCAAGGCATTATTTCCTGCTGCCTTTCACACAGCTCTGGGTGTGCTTAAGGCTAGGGGTGTTCAGAGCCTTCTCCTGTCACATGGCAGGTCACAGCTAAGGGCAGCACCCAGCGACCAATGATAAGAGAGCATGAATCAGGAAGGGATTGGACCTTGGAGCTAGTATCCTTCACTGTAGTGGAGCAGGTCTGCAGGCCACATAGCCAGCAGGGAGGACGCGGCAATGGGAAGGGAAGGACAGTACACCATCTGAAAGGTAACTCAAGACAGCAGCATCAGACTCAACAGGTGCAAAAACCAAGATGTTACAGAGATGGTGAGTTGTTTGGCCCATGTTGAGATTCTGTTTCTTCCAGAGGAACAACTCATTCACCTCGTACAGTCCAGCCAAGTGCCCAGGGGAGGGTTCATACCCTCCAGCCAGTTATGCAGTTAGGGGTGGGCAAATGAGCTGTGAGGAGGAATGATTCATTGGAATTCTCTAGAAAAGTCTTCTATTGCCACTTGTCCTTCCTTTTCTTCTTGCCTGGCATACTGAACACAATTTCTGTGTCCACCTGAGAGTGCAGGGGAGTTCATCATCATCCTACAAGTCCAAACAGAAGGGTGGAAGGTTGCTACACAAGCCCACCCACCATAGCTACTCTACTGCCAGGCTGTCTTGAGCACGATTCCATAAAGTCTTCCTAATTTGCTTCTGCCATGTATTTGAGAAACTGTTAGCCCAAGCATCCTAAGTCATACTACGTACAGAAAGGAGCAGAAAAAGAAGTGAAATTCAGAGGCTTAAGCAGAGAACAATTCAAATGTCTGGAAAGAATGTCAGTAAGAAGCAAGGTTTTTAACTACCACCTTGGACACAATGTAGATCTCACAACAGGTCTCTGGGAACTGAGCAATTGACCCTGCTATCAAAAGGTAACTTGGTCCAAAGGCGAGGGACAACATGTCACTTTCAGAATGTGCATACAAAACCAGAGTCTGGCCCCACGTCATGTGGAAGCCCAGATACTGGAGTCAGATATGACCCCCATATAAAAGTCCTGAAAGAAATCTGATGCTAGATCATTAAATCGCTCTTGTGTGGTATCACGCCTGGGTCCAGAGACCAAGATGAAGACTGGTATGTGGACGCATAGCAAGAGGCTTCAGTCACCCCCACTCAAGCTTCTAAGATAGTAAAGAGGCAGATTGTTCACCTCACTGATCCCAAGCCTCAAGTCTCAAACCTCAAGTGAGGCTGGACATGGGATGGTAGCAGAAAGAAGCTGGCAACAGCTCAGGAACGAAGACTTCTTGGCAGCAAAATCACCATCTGTATTCTTCCTGCTCCTGAGTTCCCTAATAGCCAGTGCCCAAAAGGCAGCTGAGCATTTCCCAATGTGTGAATTAGGGGAACCCCACACTAAGTCCACTCAAATTCACATTTGACTCCACAGGTCAAAGCTGAACTATTCCTTGGGACTTCAGATCTTTATGAAAGCAGACTGCCACTTCTTGCCCCCACAAGCTAACCAGTGAGTTCCAACTGTGGACCTTTCCATTGCCCCACAGTACTTTCAAGGCTGTTTTCAATGCACAGGATATTGAAAGTTTCATTTTTCAGGAAGCAAAAGATGAAGTCATTTTAGGCTTGGGTAGTTTAGTCGGATAATAACGTCATCAAGCCACTATAATCTGCTTGTTTACTTATGGATTTTGCACCTTGTCCTTGTCCTCTGCAATCCCAGAATGCCTGCCACAGTTCCAAGCCCTGTGTTTGTAAGAAGGACTAAAGCTTTTCCCAGACCTCTCCTGCCACAAGGGCAGTCATAACTTGGTTATGGGGCCTGGTGGCCGGAAGCAACACTAAAGCATTTGGCATTTTTCCACCCTTGAGTGGGATTCTACAACTGAAGAAAGGAATTAGAAACAGATGCTAATTAGACAACCAACAATGTCTACAATGGGTGATCCTTGGCGGATCTGGAGAGAAAAATAAGGAGTTGCAATGTGAGGCCTTGGAAATTTCCTAGAAACACACATTTTTAAAAGTGGGGTAGACCAAATATATTCTTTTTCTTGACCCATTAGGAAAGGAATTGTCAGCAAATGTGTCCTCCACTATCTGTAGTCAAGGAAGGGGCATTTGCTGTTTACAGTGTTAATAAGTGATTTCAGGTATGGCAAGTCGCACACAATTGATTATCTCTCTCCCAGCCCACTCCCCCAAATAGCTGGAAGCAATATATTTGCTATAGTCCACCTTCCAGTGAAATAGCTTCCCCCAAGTCCTTTTGATGTAATGGGTTATGATGAGGGCCAGTAAGCAGTTGAAAGCCCCACACTCTGTAGAAAAAGATGAGGCTTTGTGCTCCCAAAGGTATTTGCATAGATATTCCCAAATTTACTTGGCTTGCCGTCCCCTTTTCAGACAATAAATTGACTCAGTGTTCTCTTGGAAGTTAAAAATGTTTGAACTTGATCTTGCAATTGAGTAAAATATGAAAGTATCTCCTTTTGCAGCACACACATACACCCTTTCCTCAGATCAATCCAGTTCAATCCTCCACCCCAGAGCACAGTATCAACCCCGGGGAAGCACTGGCTTACAATCTCAGAAACCCAAAGGAGCACTTCTCCCATGTTCTACAGCATCACTGTGAGCTGGAATCAAATCAATGGCAGCGAATTGGGTTTGGGTTTGAGAACTGTCTCCTGTGTAGAGATTTGGGGATGTGACAATTTACTCTGTCCTGAGAGTTGAATCGCAAAGCCTTGCTGCGAGTACTAGAAACAGTCGAAGCCATTGCATTCAAACTTAGGTGTCTTGTAAATACTTTGGACCCTGTCTTTCCAGTATGCTGATTGCTCAAATTTTTCACTTGATATGAGAGGCATCCAACCACATTGCAATGAACTTCTCTTCAGATTAAGGTGTGCAGGGTTTCTGTACCTTGCAGACACTGTAACTTGCACTCAGGACTCCTGTTAGCACTTGAAAAGAGGCAGGAACAACTTCCCTTTTCAAAAACATGGTGATAATTCTCACCACCAAAATATTTTGAACTGCATTCATGCTATGCAGGCCATATTTTCGGCACTCAGTCCAGCGAGGTGAGAAACAAAGCTTCTACTAGAGATCTCGTACTAATGGACGCCCTCGATTCAACCCATGCCTCTCTGCAACTCCCTAGCAATTCGACGAATGCCCCGTCTTGCGTGCCACTACAGCCTTGTTCCAGAAAACTGCACAGCAAACAATGCAGGAACCTCCTTCAGTCTCTAAAGTCAAAGAATGCATTAATTTAACAGAGCATTCAGAGGTAGGATTGTTTCCCCATGTCTCTCATGTCTCCCTAGAGACTTAGCCAAACAATGCCTCTCAATTGTGAAAAACAAAATAGATGGCAATTTCTATTAGGAATATTAAACTTGAATCTTCACTTGTTAAATGACACTAAAGTCCTTTCTCCAACGAGATCTTCAATCAAGTACTCATTCTTTATGACAAAAGAAACCAAAGATGCTTCTCTTCAGCAGGGATTAGGAGATAAGGGCCAAAAGAGACAGGCAGCTTTAGTGAGGTAACAATATTTCATTACCCTGCATCAAACTAATGCACCATTATAATGACCTGATTATTAGAACAGCAATTCATTCAGTCTAATAGCCCACAAAATATCAGGCTATAAAACAAAGCCGAGTTTGGTATTAAGAGCCGTGAGCGAGCTGCAGGGCCATGTCATCCACCTGGGAGGGAACCCTGTATTACTATCGCCAATCAATGTCTCAGCCCCCTGTGAGCAAAAGCTGGAAAGGCACTTGTGTGTTATAACATGCTTATTGTGAGGCACTGCCTGATGGCTGTATGAGTGCTGTGCTATTCTCTCGACATCTGCATGGCATATCATCATACAATAGCCACTCAAACAATGTTCCATTAAGAGAGGGTTTCTTAGCAACCAAAACAGTATGATTGTGCAGCCAGAAGAAAAGCACCAGAGTGACAGAAAAATCCAGATTCCGAGGACTCAGTGAAGACTTCATGTCATAGAAGAGCTCTTCCCTGAACTGAAAGGGAGTCCCCAAGACCTTTCTGTCCTGGCCAGACCACCACTGTCATCTCAGAATGGGGTCTCAGCACACTGTGCCACAAAAGTGCCCAGGGTCCACAAGGGGCCCGGGGAACGTGTGGTAGCCCAGAAGGCATTGTGCCAGAAGAATCAGCAGTACCTTCCCCGTCACAGCCACCATCTGCCACACCCAGATTGTCTCAGCACAGTCCCAGACCTCCTTGTACTTTCTCTTTTCGTCTTTGGAAGCATTTCCTCCTAAGCTGCTTGACATAGTGTTAGTGGGTGTCACATGATGTCCTTAAAGTTCTGCTCTTTCCAAAGTTCCAGCTTGAAGATCCCCAACTGGAAGCTGCCTTCCCAGCTACTTCCTCGGAGGAAAATTTCCTGGGGAAGCCACTTCCTCTGAGGGAAATTTTCTCTTTGGAAGGAGAGACAGAACAGGGTGAAAATTATCCTGTGCTTAGACTAGTGGTTCTCAATCTGTGGGTCAACGATGAGAGTTGAATGATGCTTTTACAGAAATCGCCCAGTTCATGACAGTAGCAAAAATGACAGCTAGGAAGTAGCAACAAAAATAATTTGATAGTTGGGGGGTCACCACTGCATGAGCAACTGGATGAAAGGGGCGCGGCATGAAGACGATTGAGAACCACTGGCTTAGACCGTGGAGGGCTCTTTATGGTTTCCCAATGGGAAGAAAAGGCAGAAATGACCCCTAACTCATCTCTCCACGTAGTCCCTCTCTTACTTGCCACTCTCATGTATAGAAGGTTCAAGAATATCAATGTGCTTGGCTAGGATCCTCCTCTGAGCCTCTCGTTTGGTAAGATGTCTCTCTCAAGAGTGCTGGCAACTCTTCCACAAGAATGACCACATTACAGAGTGAAATAGAACAAACCATGTAACAGAACAAACCGCCGCCAGGGCCTCCACCACTTTCATAATCATGGGTACCTTTGAGATCACTGTTCTGATGCTTGTGTCACTCCATCTCCTTGAGAGTGCCCCTCTTTTTCACTCACCCTCTATTTTATCGAATATAATGCTCTTCCCCAGGGACTGGTACACCTTGATAGCATGCCCAAAGTAAGAGGCGGCATTACCATTCTTGCTTCAAATGAAAACTCCCGATGAACTTTGTTCTTCTGGCAGGGTGGGGCACAGTATTGTGCTCCCACACATGCATACCCCACCCCAATGCTTCATCTCCTCTGCCTCTGACCACCACCACAACCACCACCACCACCCCCACACACACACACATATTTCCAGGTTTGGCCTGAGCATGTAACAACTCAGCATTAAAAGGACACAGCTTGAAGCAGGTGCACCTTAGCCCTAAATATGACATCTTTGCTTTTCAGAACTTTGAAGAAGTCTTTTTGGAGCAGACTTGTCTCATACAATGCCTTTGAGGTCATGTTGCATTCAATATTTATGCCCAACCCTTAACTTAAGGCCCCAGCAATAAAAATGAGATTAAAGCAGATTAATCCACTTCACACAGGGAACAGAACACCTGCACAGGAGGGGTAAATTGTGTCCATGCCCGCTTAGTGCCACAAGTAGAATTGACACTTGAGGCTGAGAAGGAGGAGGGAATCTGTGGGCGTTGAGAGTGTTGCCAGAGAAGCTCACCGGTCATTGGCATTGCCCTAAACATCCCCTCACCACATGATATTGGATTATACAGGTCAACAGCCTAGCCACAGGCAAATCTCTCTCTGCTGGTCAGTAAAGTCTGGCTCAAAAAATATGAGATATGCGAATCAGATGTTCACAAGAAAAATCTGACTTGTGAAATGGAAAAACTGTATCTCAACGGTGGCAAAGGGAACCTCAACGCATCTCAAATGATATTTCTGGTACAATTAACTTGCCAAATATTTATGGAAGAAACAATAATTTAAAAAACCCATGAGGTTGAGTGGATGTCATGGCAGGCCCAAGTTATAAAGAAACTGGAGTTTAAAAGTAAAGACAAGGTGGGCAATCTGCCTCACACCAAATGACGACTCACCAACTCATACTCTCTTGCTACAATGATGTTACCTCTGCTCAGAATATGCAGAGAGATTTTGAAATCCCTGAAACAGAAACTGGGGCTGCCATTCATCACCAGTCAATGTGGAACTCCCACCACATCTGTAAACCCCAATGCCTGGTCAGGAAAGAATAAATAAAAATGTAAATAGGTTCCTCTTTTCCTTAAACAAGATTGTTTACATTTTCACTATGACCTTTTGTATCTCTGTTTATTAGATGCTATTGAAACTGCCAACTCAGACTGTACCAACAAATACAGAAGTGTGTCCTCTCACTTGGCAATAAGTAAAAGAGCATGGAGAACAGAGTATCATCACTCTGACT